>JAUCBL010000323.1:95000-98039 GCA_033807585.1 Hydrophis major
CTATCTATCTATCTATCTATCTATCTATCTATCTATCTATCTATCTATCTATCTATCTATCTATCTATCTATCTATCCATCTATCTATGCATTCCATCCATCTGTCTGTCTGTCTGTCTGTCTGTCTGTCTATCTATCTATCTATCTATCTATCTATCTATCTATCTATCTATCTATCTGTGCATCTATCTATCTATCTATCTATCTATCTATCTATCTATCTATCTATCTATCTATCTATCTATCAATCTATCAGTTCTCTGTCTGTATTTGTTTATATGTCTGTCTGTCTATCTATCTATCTATCTATCTATCTATCTATCTATCTATCTATCTAACTATCTATCTATCTATCTATGAATTCCATCCATCTGTCTGTCTGTCTGTCTACCTTCCTATCTATCAATCTATCTATCTATCTATCTATCTATCTATCTATCTATCTATCTATCTATCTATCTATCTATCTATCTATCTATCTATCCATTCCATCCATCCATCCATCCATCAGTCTATCTGTCTGTCTCTCTGTCTATCTTTTTATCTATCCATCCATCTATCTATCTATATCTAAATGTCCATCTCTCTGTCTGTCTGTCTCTCTATCTATCTATCTATCTATCTATCTATCTATCTATCCATTCAATCCGTCCGTTTGTCTCTCTGTCTCTCTGTCTGTCTGTCTATCTGTCTGACTGTCTATCTATCTATCTGTCTGTCTGTCTGTCTGTCTGTCTCTTCATCTATCTATCTATCTATCTATCTATCTATCTATCTATCTATCTATCTATCTATCTATCTATCTATCCATTCCATCCGTCTCTCTGTCTGTCTGTCTATCTCTTTGTCTCTTTATCTATCTATCTATCTGTCTATCTATCTATCGATCTATCTATCTATCCATTCAATCCGTCCGTTTGTCTCTCTGTCTCTCTGTCTGTCTGTCTATCTGTCTGACTGTCTATCTATCTATCTATCTGTCTATCTGTCTGTCTGTCTGTCTGTCTGTCTCTTCATCTATCTATCTATCTATCTATCTATCTATCTATCTATCTATCTATCTATCTATCTATCCATTCCATCCATCTCCCTGTCTGTCTGTCTGTCTATCTCTTTGTCTCTTTGTCTCTTTATCTATCTATCTATCTATCTATCTATCTATCTATCTATCTATCTATCTATCTATCTATCTATCTATCTATCTATCTATCTATCTATCTATCTATCTATCCATTCCATCCATCTGTCTGTCTGTCTGTCTGTCTGTCTCTTTGTCTCTTTATCTATCTATCTATCTATCTATCTATCTATCTATCTATCTGTCTGTCTGTCTGTCTGTCTGTCTGTCTGTCTGTCTGTCTGTCTATCTATCTATCTATCTATCTATCTATCTATCTATCTATCCATTCCATCCATCTGTCTGTCTGTCTGTCTGTCTATCTCTTTGTCTCTTTATCTATCTATCTATCTATCTATCTATCTATCTATCTATCCATATCAAAATGTCCATTTGTCCGTTTGTCTGTCTGTCTGTCTATCTATCTATCTATCTATCTATCTATCTATCTATCTATCCATTCCATCCGTCTATCTATCTATCTATCTATCTATCTATCTATCCATCCATCCATCCATCCATCCATCCATCCATCCATCCATCCATCTATCTATCTATCTATCTATCTATCTATCTATCTATCTATCTATCTATCTATCTGTCTATCTAAATATCTATCTATCTATCCATTCCATCCATCTATCTGTCTATCTGTCTATCTATCTATCTATCTATCTATATCTATCTATCTATCTATCTATCTATCTATCTATCTATCTATCTATCTATCTATCCATCCATCCATCCATCCATCCATCCATCCATCCATCCATCTATCTATCTATCTATCTATCTATCTATCTATCTATCTATCTATCCATTCCATCCATCTCTCTGTCTGTCTATCTATCTATCTATCTATCTATCTATCTATCTATCTATCTATCTATCTATCTATCTATCTATCTATCTATCTATCTATCTATCTATCTATCTATCTATCTATCCATTCCATCCGTCTATCTATCTATCTATCTATCTATCTATCTATCTATCTATCTATCTATCTATCTATCTATCTATCTATCTATCCATTCCATCCATCCATCCATCCATCAGTCTATCTGTCTGTCTCTCTGTCTATCTTTTTATCTATCCATCCATCTATCTATCTATATCTAAATGTCCATCTCTCTGTCTGTCTGTCTGTCTATCTATCTATCTATCTCTCTATCCATTCCATCCGTCTATCTATCTATCTATCTATCTATCTATCTATCTATCTATCTATCTATCTATCTATCTATCTATCTATCCATCCATCCATCCATCCATCCATCCATCCATCCATCCATCCATCTATCTATCTATCTATCTATCTATCTATCTATCTATCTATCTATCTATCTATCTATCTATCTATCTATCCAATGCATCCGTCTATCTATCTATCTATCTATCTATCTATCTATCTATCTATCTATCTATCTATCTATCTATCTATCTATCTATCTATCTATCTATCTATCTATCTGTCTATCTAAATATCTATCTATCTATCCATTCCATCCATCTATCTGTCTATCTGTCTATCTATCTATCTATCTATCTATCTATCTATCTATCTATCTATCTATCTCATCCATCCATCCATCCATCCATCCATCCATCCATCCATCCATCCATCATCCATCCATCCATCCATCCATCCATCCATCCATCCATCCATCCATCCATCCATCTATCTATCTATCTATCTATCTATCTATCTATCTATCTATCTATCTATCTATCTATCTATCTATCTATCTATCTATCTACTATTCCATCCATCTCTCTGTCTGTCTATCTATCTATCTATCTATCTATCTATCTATCTATCTATCTATCTATCTATCTATCTATCTATCTATCTATCTATCTATCTATCTATCTATCTATCCATTCCATCTATCTATCTATCTATCTATCTATCTATCTAT
>JAUCBL010000324.1:0-97239 GCA_033807585.1 Hydrophis major
GGTCAGAAAAACTGGTGCCTGGGGAGGCAAATTTTTTTTATTCCCAAATGCAAAAACGGATGCCAGGACGAAATGCAGAGTCGAATTCCAAACTGAAAAATGGTATTGCTTGCTGTTTTTAAAAATCAAGCTTTTTGGTGCCTGAAGAAGAAAACGCGTGATGCCGGGGTCAGAAAAACTGGTGCCTGGGAGGCAAAAATTTTTTGATCCCAAATGCAAAAACGGATGCCAGGACGAAATTCGGGGTCGAATTCCAATCTTAAAAATGGTATTGCTTGCTGTTTTTAAAAATCAAGCTTTTTGGTGCCTAAAGAAAAAAACGCATGATGCCGGGGTCAGAAAAAATGATGCCTGGGTAGGCAAAAATTTTTTGATCCCAAATGCAAAAACGGATGCCAGGACGAAATGCAGGGTCGAATTCCAAACTTAAAAATGGTATTGCTTGCTGTTTTTAAAAATCAAGCATTTTGGTGCCTGAAGAAGAAAACGCGTGATGCCGGGGTCAGAAAAACTGGTGCCTGGGGAGGCAAATTTTTTTTGATCCCAAATGCAAAAACGGATGCCAGGATGAAATTCCGGGTCGAATTCCAAATTTAAAAATGGTATTGCTTGCTGTTTTTAAAAATCAAGCTTTTTGGTGCCTGAAGAGGAAAACATGTGATGCCGGGGTCAGAAAAACTGGTGCCTGGGGAGGTAAATTTTTTTTGATCCCAAATGCAAAAACAGATGCCAGGACGAAATGCAGGGTCGAATTCCAATCTTAAAAATGGTATTGCTTGCTGTTTTTAAAAATCAAGCTTTTTGGTGCCTAAAGAAAAAAACGCATGATGCCGGGGTCAGAAAAAATGATGCCTGGGTAGGCAAAAATTTTTTGATCCCAAATGCAAAAACGGATGCCAGGATGAGATTCAGGGTAGAATTCCATACTTAAAAATGGTATTGCTTGCTGTTTTTAAAAATCAAGCTTTTTGGTGCCTGAAGAAGAAAACGCGTGATGCCGGGGTCAGAAAAACTGGTGCCTGGGGAGGCAAATTTTTTTTGATCCCAAATGCAAAAACGGATGCCAGGATGAAATTCCGGGTCAAATTCCAAACTTAAAAATGGTATCACTTGCTGTTTTTAAAAATCAAGCTTTTTGGTGCCTGAAGAAGAAAACGCGTGATGCCGGGGTCAGAAAAACTGGTGCCTCGGGAGGCAAAATTTTTTTGATCCCAAATGCAAAAACGGATGCCAGGACGAAATTCGGTGTTGAATTCCAAACTTAAAAATGATATTGCTTGCTGTTTTTAAAAATCAAGCTTTTTGGTGCCTGAAGAAGAAAACGCGTGATGCCGGGGTCAGAAAAACTGGTGCCTGGGGAGATAAATTTTTTTTGATCCCAAATGGAAAAACGGATGCCAGTACGAAATGCAGGGTCGAATTCCAATCTTAAAAATGGTATTGTTTGCTGTTTTTAAAAATCAAGCTTTTTGGTGCCTAAAGAAAAAAACGCATGATGCCGGGGTCAGAAAAAATGATGCCTGGGTAGGCAAAAATTTTTTGATCCCAAATGCAAAAACGGATGCCAGGACGAAATGCAGGGTCGAATTCCAAACTTAAAAATGGTATTGCTTGCTGTTTTTAAAAAACAAGCATTTTGGTGCCTGAAGAAGAAAACGCGTGATGCCGCGGTCAGAAAAACTGGTGCCTGGGGAGGCAAATTTTTTTTGATCCCAAATGCAAAAACGGATGCCAGGATGAAATTCCGGGTCGAATTCCAAACTTAAAAATGGTATTGCTTGCTGTTTTTAAAAATCAAGCTTTTTGGTGCCTGAAGAGGAAAACATGTGATGCCGGGGTCAGAAAAACTGGTGCCTGGGGAGGTAAATTTTTTTTGATCCCAAATGCAAAAACAGATGCCAGGACGAAATTCGGGGTCGAATTCCAATCTTAAAGATGGTATTGCTTGCTGTTTTTAAAAATCAAGCTTTTTCGTGCCTGAAGAAGAAAACGCGTGATTCCAGGGTCAGAAAAAATGATTCCTGGGTAGGCAAAAATTTTTTGATCCCAAAGGCAAAAACGGATGCCAGGATGAGATTCAGGGTAGAATTCCATACTTAAAAATGGTATTGCTTGCTGTTTTTAAAAATCAAGCTTTTTGGTGCCTGAAGAAGAAAACGCGTGATGCCGGGGTCAGAAAAACTGGTGCCTGGGGAGGCAAATTTTTTTTGATCCCAAATGCAAAAACGGATGCCAGGACGAAATTCCGGGTTGAATTCCAAACTTAAAAATGGTATTACTTGCTGTTTTTAAAAATCAAGCTTTTTGGTGCCTGAAGAAGAAAACGCGTGATGCCGGGGTCAGAAAAACTGGTGCCTCGGGAGGCAAAATTTTTTTGATCCCAAATGCAAAAACGGATGCCAGGACGAAATTCCGGGTCGAATTCCAAACTTAAAAATGGTATTACTTGCTGTTTTTAAAAATCAAGCTTTTTGGTGCCTGAAGAAGAAAACGCGTGATGCCGGGGTCAGAAAAACTGGTGCCTGGGGAGGCAAATTTTTTTTATTCCCAAATGCAAAAACGGATGCCAGGACGAAATGCAGAGTCGAATTCCAAACTTAAAAATGGTATTGCTTGCTGTTTTTAAAAATCAAGCTTTTTGGTGCCTAAAGAAGAAAACGCGTGATGCCGGGGTCAGAAAAAATGATGCCTGGGAAGGCAAAAATTTTTTGATCCCAAATGCAAAAACGGATGCCAGGACGAAATGCAGAGTCGAATTCCAAACTTAAAAATGGTATTGCTTGCTGTTTTTAAAAATCAGTCTTTTTGTGCCTGAAGAAGAAAACGCGTGATGCCGGGGTCAGAAAAACTGGTGCATTGGAAGGCAAATTTTTTTTGATCCCAAATGCAAAAACAGATGCCAGTAGGAGATTTGGGGTACAATTCCATACTTAAAAATGGTATTGCTTGCTGTTTTCAAAAATCAAGCTTTTTGGTGCCTGAAGAAGAAAACGCGTGATGCCGGGGTCAGAAAAACTGGTGCCTCGGGAGGCAAAATTTTTTTGATCCCAAATGCAAAAACGGATGCCAGGACGAAATTCGGTGTTGAATTCCAAACTTAAAAATGATATTGGTTGCTTTTTTAAAAAATCAAGATTTTTTGTGCCTGAAGAAGAAAATGCGTGATGCCGGGGTCAGAAAAACTGGTGCCTGGGGAGGCAAATTTTTTTTATTCCCAAATGCAAAAACGGATGCCAGGACGAAATGCAGAGTCGAATTCCAAACTGAAAAATGGTATTGCTTGCTGTTTTTAAAAATCAAGCTTTTTGGTGCCTGAAGAAGAAAACGCGTGATGCCGGGGTCAGAAAAACTGGTGCCTGGGAGGCAAAAATTTTTTGATCCCAAATGCAAAAACGGATGCCAGGACGAAATTCGGGGTCGAATTCCAAATTTAAAAATGGTATTGCTTGCTGTTTTTAAAAATCAAGCTTTTTGGTGCCTGAAGAAGAAAACGCGTGATGCCGGGGTCAGAAAAACTGGTGCCTGGGGAGATAAAATTTTTTTGATCCCAAATGCAAAAACGGATGCCAGGACGAAATGCAGGGTCGAATTCCAATCTTAAAAATGGTATTGCTTGCTGTTTTTAAAAATCAAGCTTTTTGGTGCCTAAAGAAAAAAACGCATGATGCCGGGGTCAGAAAAAATGATGCCTGGGTAGGCAAAAAATTTTTGATCCCAAATGCAAAAACGGATGCCAGGACGAAATGCAGGGTCGAATTCCAAACTTAAAAATGGTATTGCTTGCTGTTTTTAAAAATCAAGCATTTTGGTGCCTGAAGAAGAAAACGCGTGATGCCGGGGTCAGAAAAACTGGTCCCTGGGAGGCAAATTTTTTTTGATCCCAAATGCAAAAAGGGATGCCAGGATGAAATTCGGGGTCGAATTCCAATCTTAAAAATGGTATTGCTTGCTGTTTTTAAAAATCAAGCTTTTTGGTGCCTGAAGAAGAAAACATGTGATGCCGGGGTCAGAAAAACTGGTGCCTGGGGAGGTAAAAATTTTTTGATCCCAAATGCAAAAACGGATGCCAGGACGAAATTCGGGGTTGAATTCCAATCTTAAAAATGGTATTGCTTGCTGTTTTTAAAAATCAAGCTTTTTCGTGCCTGAAGAAGAAAACGCGTGATTCCGGGGTCAGAAAAAATGATGCCTGGGTAGGCAAAAATTTTTTGATCCCAAAGGCAAAAACGGATGCCAGGATGAGATTCAGGGTAGAATTCCATACTTAAAAATGGTATTGCTTGCTGTTTTTAAAAATCAAGCTTTTTGGTGCCTGAAGAAGAAAACGCGTGATGTCGGGGTCAGAAAAACTGGTGCCTGGGGAGGCAAATTTTTTTTGATCCCAAATGCAAAAACGGATGCCAGGACGAAATTCCGGGTCGAATTCCAAATTTAAAAATGTTATTACTTGCTGTTTTTAAAAATCAAGCTTTTTGGTGCCTGAAGAAGAAAACGCGTGATGCCGGGGTCAGAAAAACTGGTGCCTCGGGAGGCAAATTTTTTTTGATCCCAAATGCAAAAACGGATGCCAGGACGAAATTCGGTGTTGAATTCCAAACTTAAAAATGATATTGCTTGCTTTTTTAAAAAATCAAGATTTTTTGTGCCTGAAGAAGAAAATGCGTGATGCCGGGGTCAGAAAAACTGGTGCCTGGGGAGGCAAATTTTTTTTATTCCCAAATGCAAAAACGGATGCCAGGACGAAATGCAGAGTCGAATTCCAAACTTAAAAATGGTATTGCTTGCTGTTTTTAAAAATCAAGCATTTTGGTGCCTGAAGAAGAAAACGCGTGATGCCGGGGTCAGAAAAACTGGTGCCTGGGGAGGCAAATTTTTTTTGATCCCAAATGCAAAAACGGATGCCAGGACGAAATTTGGGGTCGAATTCCAATCTTAAAAATGGTATTGCTTGCTGTTTTTAAAAATCAAGCTTTTTGGTGCCTAAAGAAGAAAACGCGTGATGCCGGGGTCAGAAAAAATGATGCCTGGGTAGGCAAAATTTTTTTGATCCCAAATGCAAAAACGGATGCCAGGACGAAATGCAGGGTAGAATTCCAAACTTAAAAATGGTATTGCTTGGTGTTTTTAAAAATCAGTCTTTTTGTGCCTGAAGAAGAAAACGCGTGATGCCGGGGTCAGAAAAACTGGTGCATGGGAAGGCAAAATTTTTTTGATCCCAAATGCAAAAACAGATGCCAGTAGGAGATTTGGGGTACAATTCCATACTTAAAAATTGTATTGCTTGCTGTTTTCAAATATCAAGCTTTTTGGTGCCTGAAGAAGAAAACGCATGATGCCGGGGTCAGAAAAACTGGTGCCTGGGGAGGCAAAAAATTTTTGATCCCAAATGCAAAAATCCATGCCAGGATGAGTTTCGGGGTAGAATTCCATACTTAAAAATGGTATTGCTTGCTGTTTTTAAAAATCAGTCTTTTTGTGCCTGAAGAAGAAAACGCGTGATGCCGGGGTCGGAAAAACTGGTGCATGGGAAGGCAAAATTTTTTTGATCCCAAATGCAAAAACAGATGCCAGTAAGAGATTTGGGGTACAATTCCATACTTAAAAATGGTATTGCTTGCTGTTTTCAAAAATCAAGCTTCTTGGTGCCTGAATAAAAAAAGGTGTGATGCCGGGGTCAGAAAAAATGATGCCTGGGTAGGCAAAAAATTTTTGATCCCAAAGGCAAAAACGGATGCCAGGACGAAATGCAGGGTCGAATTCCAAACTTAAAAATGGTATTGCTTGCTGTTTTTAAAAATCAAGCTTTTTGGTGCCTGAAGAAGAAAATGCGTGATGCCGGGGTCAGAAAAAATGATGCCTGGGTAGGCAAAAATTTTTTGATCCCAAAGGCAAAAACGGATGCCAGGATGAGATTCAGGGTAGAATTCCATACTTAAAAATGGTATTGCTTGCTGTTTTTAAAAATGAAGCTTTTTGGTGCCTGAAGAAGAAAACGCGTGATGCCGGGGTCAGAAAAACTGGTGCCTGGGGATGCAATTTTTTTTGATCCCAAATGCAAAAACGGATGCCAGGACGAAATGCAGGGTCGATTTCCAAACTTAAAAATGGTATTGCTTGCTGTTTTTAAAAATCAAGCTTTTTGGTGCCTGAAGAAGAAAACGCGTGATGCCGGGGTCAGAAAAACTGGTGCCTGGGGAGGCAATTTTTTTTGATCCCAAATGCAAAAACGGATGCCAGGACGAAATTCCGGGTCGAATTCCAAACTTAAAAATGGTATTGCTTGCTGTTTTTAAAAATCAAGCTTTTTGGTGCCTGAAGAAGAAAACACGTAATGCCGGGGTCAGAAAAACTGGTGCCTGGGGAGGTAAAATTTTTTTGATCCCAAATGCAAAAACGGATGCCAGGACGAAATTCGGGGTCGAATTCCAAACTTAAAAATGGTATTGCTTGCTGTTTTTAAAAATCAAGCCTTTTGGTGCCTAAAGAAGAAAACGCGTGATGCCGGGGTCAGAAAAAATGATGCCTGGGGAGGCAAAATTTTTTTGATCCCAAATGCAAAAACGGATGCCAGGACGAAATGCAGGGTAGAATTCCAAACTTAAAAATGGTATTGCTTGCTGTTTTTAAAAATCAAGCATTTTGGTGCCTGAAGAAGAAATCGCGTGATGCCGGGGTCAGAAAAACTGGTGCCTGGGGAGGCAAATTTTTTTTGATCCCAAATGCAAAAACGGATGCCAGGACGAAATTCCAGGTCGAATTCCAAAGTTAAAAATGGTATTGCTTGCTGTTTTTAAAAATCAAGCTTTTTCGTGCCTGAAGAAGAAAACGCGTGATGCCGGGGTCAGAAAAACTGGTGCCTGGGGAGGCAAATTTTTTTTGATCCCAAATGCAAAAATCCATGCCAGGATGAGTTTCGGGGTAGAATTCCATACTTAAAAATGGTATTGCTTGCTGTTTTTAAAAATCAGTCTTTTTGTGCCTGAAGAAGAAAACGCGTGATGCCGGGGTCAGAAAAAATGATTCCTGGGTAGGCAAAATTTTTTTGATACCAAAGGCAAAAACGGATGCCAGGACGAAATTCCGGGTCGAATTCCAAACTTAAAAATGGTATTGTTTGCTGTTTTTAAAAATCAAGCATTTTGGTGCCTGAAGAAGAAAACGCGTGATGCCGGGGTCAGAAAAATTGGTGCCTGGGGAGGCAAATTTTTTTTGATCCCAAATGCAAAAACGGATGGCAGGACGAAATTCGGGGTCGAATTCCAATCTTAAAAATGGTATTGCTTGCTGTTTTTAAAAATCAAGCTTTTTGGTGCCTGAAGAAGAAAACGCGTGATGCCGGGGTCAGAAATACAGGTGCCTGGGGAGGCAAATTTTTTTTGATCCCAAATGCAAAAACGGATGCCAGGACGAAATTCGGGGTCGAATTCCAAACTTAAAAATGGTATTGCTTGCTGTTTTTAAAAATCAAGCTTTTTGGTGCCTGAAGAAGAAAACGCGTGATGCCGGGGTCAGAAAAAATGATGCCTGGGTAGGCAAAATTTTTTTGATCCCAAAGGCAAAAACGGATGCCAGGATGAGATTCAGGGTAGAATTCCAAACTTAAAAATGGTATTGCTTGCTGTTTTTAAAAATCAAGCTTTTTGCTGCCTGAAGAAGAAAACGCGTGATGCCGGGGTCAGAAAAAATGATGCCTGGGTAGGCAAAATTTTTTTGATCCCAAATGCAAAAACGGATGCCAGGACGAAATGCAGGGTCGATTTCCAAACTTAAAAATGGTATTGCTTGCTGTTTTTAAAAATCAAGCGTTTTGGTGCCTGAAGAAGAAAACGCGTGATGCCGGGGTCAGAAAAATTGGTAGCTGGTGAGGCAATTTTTTTTGATCCCAAATGCAAAAATGGATGCCAGGACGAGATTCGGGGTAGAATTCCATAGTTAAAAATGGTATTTCTTGCTGTTTTTAAAAATCAAGCTTTTTTTGCCTGAAGAAGAAAACGCGTGATGCCGGGGTCAGAAAAAGTGGTTTCTGGGGAGGCCAATTTTTTTTGATACCAAATGCAAAAATAGATGCCAGGATGAGATTCGGGGCAGAATTCCATGCTTAAAAATGGTATTGCTTACTGTTTTTCAAAATCAAGCTTTTTGGTACCTAAAGAAGAAAACGCGTGATGCCGGGGTCAGGAAAAGTGATGTTTGGGGAGGCAAATTTTTTTTGATTCCAAATGGAAAAATGGATGCCAGGATGAGATTCGGGGTAGAATTCCATACTTAAAAATGGGATTGCTTTCTGTTGTTAAAAATCAAGCTTTTTTTGCCTGAAGAAGAAAACGCCTGATGCCGGGGTCAGAAAAATTGGTACCTGGGGAGGCAAATTTTTTTTGATCCCAAATGCAAAAATGGATGTCAGGACGAGATTCGGGGTAGAATTCCATACTTAAAAATGGTATTGCTTGCTGTTTTTAAAAATCAAGATTTTTCGTGCCTAAAAAAGAAAACGCGTGATGCCGGTGTCAGAAAAATTGGTAGCTAGTGAGGCAAATTTTTTTTGATCCCAAATGCAAAAATGGATGCCAGGATGAGATTCGGGGTAGAATTCCATACTTAAAAATGGTATTGCTTGCTGTTTTTAAAAATCAAGCTTTTTCGTGCCTAAAAAAGAATACGCGTGATGCAGGGGTCAGAAAAATTGGTGCCTGGGGAGGCAAATTTTTTTTGATCCCAAATGCAAAAACGGATGCCAAGATGAGATTCACAGTAGAATTCCATACTTAAAAATGGTATTGCTTGCTGTTTTTAAAAATCAAGCTTTTTGGTGCCTAAAGAAGAAAACGCGTGATGCCGGGGTCAGAAAAAATGATGTTTGGGGAGGCAAATTTTTTTTGATCCCAAATACAAAAATGGATGCCAGGACGAGATTCAGGGTAGAATTCCATACTTAAAAATGATATTGCTTGCTGTTATTAAAAATCAAGCTTTTTCGTGCATAAAAAAGAATACGCGTGATGCCGGGCTCAGAAAAATTGGTGCCTGGGGAGGCAAAATTTTTTTGATCCCAAATGCAAAAACGGATGCCAAGATGAGATTCACAGTAGAATTCCATACTTAAAAATGGTATTGCTTGCTGTTTTTAAAAATCAAGCTTTTTGGTGCCTAAAGAAGAAAACGCGTGATGCCGGGGTCATAAAAATTGGTGCCTGGGGAGGCAAATTTTTTTTTATCCCAAATGAAAAATGGATGCCAGGATGAGATTCGGGGCAGAATTCCACACTTAAAAATGGTATTACTTACTGTTTTTCAAAATCAAGCTTTTTGGTGCCTAAAGAAGAAAACGCGTGATGCCGGGGTCAGAAAAAGTGATGTTTGGGGAGGCATTTTTTTTTTATTCCAAATGCAAAAATGGATGCCAGGACGAGATTCGGGGTAGAATTCCATAGTTAAAAATGGTATTTCTTGCTGTTTTTAAAAATCAAGCTTTTTGGTGCCTGAAGAAGAAAACATGTGATGCCGGGGTCAGAAAAACTGGTGCCTGGGGAGGTAAAATTTTTTTGATCCCAAATGCAAAAACGGATGCCAGGACGAAATTCGGGGTCGAATTCCAATCTTAAAAATGGTATTGCTTGCTGTTTTTAAAAATCAAGCTTTTTCGTGCCTGAAGAAGAAAACATGTGATTCCGGGGTCAGAAAAAATGATGCCTGGGTAGGCAAAAATTTTTTGATCCCAAAGGCAAAAACGGATGCCAGGATGAGATTCAGGGTAGAATTCCATACTTAAAAATGGTATTGCTTGCTGTTTTTAAAAATCAGTCTTTTTGTGCCTGAAGAAGAAAACGTGTGATGCCGGGGTCAGAAAAACTGGTGCATGGGAAGGCAAATTTTTTTTGATCCCAAATGCAAAAACAGATGCCAGTAGGAGATTTGGGGTACAATTCCATACTAAAAAATGGTATTGCTTGCTGTTTTCAAAAATCAAGCTTTTTGGTGCCTGAAGAAGAAAACGCATGATGCCGGGGTCAGAAAAACTGGTGCCTGGGAGGCAAATTTTTTTTGATCCCAAATGCAAAAAGGGATGCCAGGATGAAATTCGGGGTCGAATTCCAATCTTAAAAATGGTATTGCTTGCTGTTTTCAAAAATCAAGCTTTTTGGTGCCTGAAGAAGAAAACGCGTGATTCCGGGGTCAGAAAAAATGATGCCTGGGTAGGCAAAAAATTTTTGATCCCAAAGGCAAAAACGGATGCCAGGATGAGATTCAGGGTAGAATTCCATACTTAAAAATGGTATTGCTTGCTGTTTTTAAAAATCAAGCTTTTTGGTGCCTGAAGAAGAAAACGCGTGATGCCGGGGTCAGAAAAACTGGTGCCTGGGGAGGCAAATTTTTTTTGATCCCAAATGCAAAAACGGATGCCAGGACGAAATTCCGGGTCGAATTCCAAACTTAAAAATGGTATTACTTGCTGTTTTTAAAAATCAAGCCTTTTGGTGCCTGAAGAAGAAAACGCGTGATGCCGGGGTCAGAAAAACTGGTGCCTCGGGAGGCAAAATTTTTTTGATCCCAAATGCAAAAACGGATGCCAGGACGAAATTCGGTGTTGAATTCCAAACTTAAAAATGATATTGCTTGCTTTTTTAAAAAATCAAGATTTTTTGTGCCTGAAGAAGAAAATGCGTGATGCCGGGGTCAGAAAAACTGGTGCCTGGGGAGGCAAATTTTTTTTATTCCCAAATGCAAAAACGGATGCCAGGACGAAATGCAGAGTCGAATTCCAAACTGAAAAATGGTATTGCTTGCTGTTTTTAAAAATCAAGCTTTTTGGTGCCTGAAGAAGAAAACGCGTGATGCCGGGGTCAGAAAAACTGGTGCCTGGGAGGCAAAAATTTTTTGATCCCAAATGCAAAAACGGATGCCAGGACGAAATTCGGGGTCGAATTCCAAACTTAAAAATGGTATTGCTTGCTGTTTTTAAAAATCAAGCTTTTTGGTGCCTGAAGAAGAAAACGCGTGATGCCGGGGTCAGAAAAACTGGTGCCAGGGGAGGCAAATTTTTTTTGATCCCAAATGCAAAAACGGATGCCAGGACGAAATTCCGGGTAGAATTCCAAACTTAAAAATGGTATTGCTTGCTGTTTTTAAAAATCAAGCTTTTAGGTGCCTGAAGAAGAAAACACGTGATGCCGGGGTCAGAAAAACTGGTGCCTGGGGAGGCAAATTTTTTTGATCCCAAATGCCAAAACGGATGCCAGGACGAAATTCGGGGTTGAATTCCAAACTTAAAAATGATATTGCTTGCTTTTTTAAAAAATCAAGATTTTTTGTGCCTGAAGAAGAAAATACGTGATGCCGGGGTCAGAAAAACTGGTGCCTGGGGAGGCAAATTTTTTTTGATCCCAAATGCAAAAACGGATGCCAAGACGAAATGCTGGGTCGAATTCCAAACTTAAAAATGGTATTGCTTGCTGTTTTTAAAAATCAAGCATTTTGGTGCCTGAAGAAGAAAACGCGTGATGCCGGGGTCAGAAAAAATGATGCCTGGGGATGCAATTTTTTTTGATCCCAAAGGCAAAAACGGATGCCAGGACGAAATGCAGGGTTGATTTCCAAACTTAAAAATGGTATTGCTTGCTATTTTTAAAAATCAAGCTTTTTGGTGCCTGAAGAAGAAAACGCGTGATGCCGGGTTCAGAAAAACTGGTGCCTGGGGAGGCAAATTTTTTTGATCCCAAATGCAAAAACGGATGCCAGGACGAAATTCCGGGTCGAATTCCAAACTTAAAAATGGTATTGCTTGCTGTTTTTAAAAATCAAGCTTTTTGGTGCCTGAAGAAGAAAACACGTAATGCCGGGGTCAGAAAAACTGGTGCCTGGGGAGGTAAAATTTTTTTGATCCCAAATGCAAAAACGGATGCCAGGACGAAATTCGGGGTCGAATTCCAAACTTAAAAATGGTATTGCTTGCTGTTTTTAAAAATCAAGCCTTTTGGTGCCTAAAGAAGAAAACGCGTGATGCCGGGGTCAGAAAAAATGATGCCTGGGGAGGCAAAAATTTTTTGATCCCAAATGCAAAAACGGATGCCAGGATGAAATGCAGGGTCGAATTCCAAACTTAAAAATGGTATTGCTTGCTGTTTTTTAAAATCAAGCATTTTGGTGCCTGAAGAAGAAATCGCATGATGCCGGGGTCAGAAAAACTGGTGCCTGGGGAGGCAAATTTTTTTTGATCCCAAATGCAAAAACGGATGCCAGGACGAAATTCCAGGTCGAATTCCAAACTTAAAAATGGTATTGCTTGCTGTTTTTAAAAAGCAAGCATTTTGGTGCCTGAAGAAGAAAACGCGTGATGCCGGGGTCAGAAAAACTGGTGCCTGGGGAGGCAAATTTTTTTTGATCCCAAATGCAAAAACGGATGCCAGGACGAAATTCGGGGTCGAATTCCAAACTTAAAAATGGTATTGCTTGCTGTTTTTAAAAATCAAGCTTTTTGGTGCCTGAAGAAGAAAACGCGTGATGCCGGGGTCAGAAAAACTGGTGCCTGGGGAGGCAAATTTTTTTTGATCCCAAATGTAAAAACGGATGCCAGGACGAAATTCCGGGTCTAATTCCAAACTTAAAAATTGTATTGCTTGCTGTTTTTAAAAATCAAGCATTTTGGGGCCTGAAGAAGAAAACGCGTGATGCCGGGGTCAGAAAAACTGGTGCCTGGAGAGGTAAAATTTTTTTGATCCCAAATGCAAAAACGGATGCCAGGACGAAATTCGGGGTCGAATTCCAATCGTAAAAATGGTATTGCTTGCTGTTTTTAAAAATCAAGCTTTTTCGTGCCTGAAGAAGAAAACGCGTGATGCCGGGGTCAGAAAAACTGGTGCCTGGGGAGGCAAATTTTTTTTGATCCCAAATGCAAAAATCCATGCCAGGATGAGTTTCGGGGTAGAATTCCATACTTAAAAATGGTATTGCTTGCTGTTTTTAAAAATCAGTCTTTTTGTGCCTGAAGAAGAAAACGCGTGATGCCGGGGTCAGAAAAAATGATTCCTGGGTAGGCAAAATTTTTTTGATACCAAAGGCAAAAACGGATGCCAGGACGAAATTCCGGGTCGAATTCCAAACTTAAAAATGGTATTGTTTGCTGTTTTTAAAAATCAAGCATTTTGGTGCCTGAAGAAGAAAACGCGTGATGCCGGGGTCAGAAAAATTGGTGCCTGGGGAGGCAAATTTTTTTTGATCCCAAATGCAAAAACGGATGGCAGGACGAAATTCGGGGTCGAATTCCAATCTTAAAAATGGTATTGCTTGCTGTTTTTAAAAATCAAGCTTTTTGGTGCCTGAAGAAGAAAACGCGTGATGCCGGGGTCAGAAATACAGGTGCCTGGGGAGGCATATTTTTTTTGATCCCAAATGCAAAAACGGATGCCAGGACGAAATTCGGGGTCGAATTCCAAACTTAAAAATGGTATTGCTTGCTGTTTTTAAAAATCAAGCTTTTTGGTGCCTGAAGAAGAAAACGCGTGATGCCGGGGTCAGAAAAAATGATGCCTGGGTAGGCAAAATTTTTTTGATCCCAAAGGCAAAAACGGATGCCAGGATGAGATTCAGGGTAGAATTCCAAACTTAAAAATGGTATTGCTTGCTGTTTTTAAAAATCAAGCTTTTTGCTGCCTGAAGAAGAAAACGCGTGATGCCGGGGTCAGAAAAAATGATGCCTGGGTAGGCAAAATTTTTTTGATCCCAAATGCAAAAACGGATGCCAGGACGAAATGCAGGGTCGATTTCCAAACTTAAAAATGGTATTGCTTGCTGTTTTTAAAAATCAAGCGTTTTGGTGCCTGAAGAAGAAAACGCGTGATGCCGGGGTCAGAAAAATTGGTAGCTGGTGAGGCATTTTTTTTTTGATCCCAAATGCAAAAATGGATGCCAGGACGAGATTCGGGGTAGAATTCCATAGTTAAAAATGGTATTTCTTGCTGTTTTTAAAAATAAAGCTTTTTTTGCCTGAAGAAGAAAACGCGTGATGCCGGGGTCAGAAAAAGTGGTTTCTGGGGAGGCCAATTTTTTTTGATACCAAATGCAAAAATAGATGCCAGGATGAGATTCGGGGCAGAATTCCATGCTTAAAAATGGTATTGCTTACTGTTTTTCAAAATCAAGCTTTTTGGTACCTAAAGAAGAAAACGCGTGATGCCGGGGTCAGGAAAAGTGATGTTTGGGGAGGCAAATTTTTTTTGATTCCAAATGGAAAAATGGATGCCAGGATGAGATTCGGGGTAGAATTCCATACTTAAAAATGGGATTGCTTTCTGTTGTTAAAAATCAAGCTTTTTTTGCCTGAAGAAGAAAACGCCTGATGCCGGGGTCAGAAAAATTGGTACCTGGGGAGGCAAATTTTTTTTGATCCCAAATGCAAAAATGGATGTCAGGACGAGATTCGGGGTAGAATTCCATACTTAAAAATGGTATTGCTTGCTGTTTTTAAAAATCAAGATTTTTCGTGCCTAAAAAAGAAAACGCGTGATGCCGGTGTCAGAAAAATTGGTAGCTAGTGAGGCAAATTTTTTTTGATCCCAAATGCAAAAATGGATGCCAGGATGAGATTCGGGGTACAATTCCATACTTAAAAATGGTATTGCTTGCTGTTTTTAAAAATCAAGCTTTTTCGTGCCTAAAAAAGAATACGCGTGATGCCGGGGTCAGAAAAATTGGTGCCTGGGGAGGCAAATTTTTTTTGATCCCAAATGCAAAAACGGATGCCAAGATGAGATTCACAGTAGAATTCCATACTTAAAAATGGTATTGCTTGCTGTTTTTAAAAATCAAGCTTTTTGGTGCCTAAAGAAGAAAACGCGTGATGCCGGGGTCAGAAAAAATGATGTTTGGGGAGGCAAATTTTTTTTGATCCCAAATACAAAAATGGATGCCAGGACGAGATTCAGGGTAGAATTCCATACTTAAAAATGATATTGCTTGCTGTTATTAAAAATCAAGCTTTTTCGTGCATAAAAAAGAATACGCGTGATGCCGGGCTCAGAAAAATTGGTGCCTGGGGAGGCAAAATTTTTTTGATCCCAAATGCAAAAACGGATGCCAAGATGAGATTCACAGTAGAATTCCATACTTAAAAATGGTATTGCTTGCTGTTTTTAAAAATCAAGCTTTTTGGTGCCTAAAGAAGAAAACGCGTGATGCCGGGGTCATAAAAATTGGTGCCTGGGGAGGCAAATTTTTTTTTATCCCAAATGAAAAATGGATGCCAGGATGAGATTCGGGGCAGAATTCCACACTTAAAAATGGTATTACTTACTGTTTTTCAAAATCAAGCTTTTTGGTGCCTAAAGAAGAAAACGCGTGATGCCGGGGTCAGAAAAAGTGATGTTTGGGGAGGCATTTTTTTTTTATTCCAAATGCAAAAATGGATGCCAGGACGAGATTCGGGGTAGAATTCCATAGTTAAAAATGGTATTTCTTGCTGTTTTTAAAAATCAAGCTTTTTGGTGCCTGAAGAAGAAAACATGTGATGCCGGGGTCAGAAAAACTGGTGCCTGGGGAGGTAAAATTTTTTTGATCCCAAATGCAAAAACGGATGCCAGGACGAAATTCGGGGTCGAATTCCAATCTTAAAAATGGTATTGCTTGCTGTTTTTAAAAATCAAGCTTTTTCGTGCCTGAAGAAGAAAACATGTGATGCCGGGGTCAGAAAAAATGATGCCTGGGTAGGCAAAAATTTTTTGATCACAAAGGCAAAAACGGATGCCAGGATGAGATTCAGGGTAGAATTCCATACTTAAAAATGGTATTGCTTGCTGTTTTTAAAAATCAAGCTTTTTGGTGCCTGAAGAAGAAAACGCGTGATGCCGGGGTCAGAAAAACTGGTGCCTGGGGAGGCAAATTTTTTTTGATCCCAAATGCAAAAACGGATGCCAGGACGAA
Organism: Hydrophis major; assembly: GCA_033807585.1. Classification (NCBI taxonomy): domain Eukaryota; kingdom Metazoa; phylum Chordata; class Lepidosauria; order Squamata; family Elapidae; genus Hydrophis; species Hydrophis major. The sequence continues at coordinate 15,913 of JAUCBL010000324.1, forward strand.
ATTCCGGGTCGAATTCCAAACTTAAAAATGGTATTACTTGCTGTTTTTAAAAATCAAGCCTTTTGGTGCCTGAAGAAGAAAACGCGTGATGCCGGGGTCAGAAAAACTGGTGCCTCGGGAGGCAAATTTTTTTTGATCCCAAATGCAAAAACGGATGCCAAGATGAGATTCACAGTAGAATTCCATACTTAAAAATGGTATTGCTTGCTGTTTTTAAAAATCAAGCTTTTTGGTGCCTGAAGAAGAAAATGCGTGATGCCGGGGTCAGAAAAACTGGTGCCTGGGGAGGCAAATTTTTTTTGATCCCAAATGCAAAAACGGATGCCAGGACGAAATTCCGGGTCGAATTCCAAACTTAAAAATGGTATTACTTGCTGTTTTTAAAAATCAAGCCTTTTGGTGCCTGAAGAAGAAAACGCGTGATGCCGGGGTCAGAAAAACTGGTGCCTCGGGAGGCAAAATTTTTTTGATCCCAAATGCAAAAACAGATGCCAGGACGAAATTCGGTGTTGAATTCCAAACTTAAAAATGATATTGCTTGCTTTTTTAAAAAATCAAGATTTTTTGTGCCTGAAGAAGAAAATGCGTGATGCCGGGGTCAGAAAAACTGGTGCCTGGGGAGGCAAATTTTTTTTATTCCCAAATGCAAAAACGGATGCCAGGACGAAATGCAGAGTCGAATTCCAAACTGAAAAATGGTATTGCTTGCTGTTTTTAAAAATCAAGCTTTTTGGTGCCTGAAGAAGAAAACGCGTGATGCCGGGGTCAGAAAAACTGGTGCCTGGGAGGCAAAAATTTTTTGATCCCAAATGCAAAAACGGATGCCAGGACGAAATTCGGGGTCGAATTCCAAACTTAAAAATGGTATTGCTTGCTGTTTTTAAAAATCAAGCTTTTTGGTGCCTGAAGAAGAAAACGCGTGATGCCGGGGTCAGAAAAACTGGTGCCTGGGGAGATAAAAATTTTTTGATCCCAAATGCAAAAACGGATGCCAGGACGAAATGCAGGGTCGAATTCCAATCTTAAAAATGGTATTGCTTGCTGTTTTTAAAAATCAAGCTTTTTGGTGCCTAAAGAAAAAAACGCATGATGCCGGGGTCAGAAAAAATGATGCCTGGGTAGGCAAAAATTTTTTGATCCCAAATGCAAAAACGGATGCCAGGACGAAATGCAGGGTCGAATTCCAAACTTAAAAATGGTATTGCTTGCTGTTTTTAAAAATCAAGCATTTTGGTGCCTGAAGAAGAAAACGCGTGATGCCGGGGTCAGAAAAACTGATGCCTGGGAAGGCAAATTTATTTTGATCCCAAATGCAAAAACGGATGCCAGGATGAAATTCCGGGTCGAATTCCAAACTTAAAAATGGTATTGCTTGCTGTTTTTAAAAATCAAGCTTTTTGGTGCCTGAAGAAGAAAACATGTGATGCCGGGGTCAGAAAAACTGGTGCCTGGGGAGGTAAAATTTTTTTGATCCCAAATGCAAAAACGGATGCCAGGACGAAATTCGGGGTCGAATTCCAATCTTAAAAATGGTATTGCTTGCTGTTTTTAAAAATCAAGCTTTTTCGTGCCTGAAGAAGAAAACGCGTGATTCCGGGGTCAGAAAAAATGATGCCTGGGTAGGCAAAAAAATTTTGATCGCAAAGGCAAAAACGGATGCCACGATGAGATTCAGGGTAGAATTCCATACTTAAAAATGGTATTGCTTGCTGTTTTTAAAAATGAAGCTTTTTGGTGCCTGAAGAAGAAAACGCGTGATGCCGGGGTCAGAAAAACTGGTGCCTGGGGAGGCAAATTTTTTTTGATCCCAAATGCAAAAATAGATGCCAGTAGGAGATTTGGGGTACAATTCCATACTTAAAAATTGTATTGCTTGCTGTTTTCAAAAATCAAGCTTTTTGGTGCCTGAAGAAGAAAACGCGTGATTCCGGGGTCAGAAAAAATGATGCCTGGGTAGGCAAAATTTTTTTGATCCCAAAGGCAAAAACGGATGCCAGGATGAGATTCAGGGTAGAATTCCATACTTAAAAATGGTATTGCTTGCTGTTTTTAAAAATCAAGCTTTTTGGTGCCTGAAGAAGAAAACGCGTGATGCCGGGGTCAGAAAAACTGGTGCCTGGGGAGGGAAATTTTTTTTGATCCCAAATGCAAAAACGGATGCCAGGACGAAATTCCGGGTCGAATTCCAAACTTAAAAATGGTATTACTTGCTGTTTTTAAAAATCAAGCTTTTTGGTGCCTGAAGAAGAAAACGCGTGATGCCGGGGTCAGAAAAACTGGTGCCTCGGGAGGCAAAATTTTTTTGATCCCAAATGCAAAAACGGATGCCAGGACGAAATTCGGTGTTGAATTCCAAACTTAAAAATGATATTGCTTGCTTTTTTAAAAAATCAAGATTTTTTGTGCCTGAAGAAGAAAATGCGTGATGCCGGGATCAGAAAAACTGGTGCCTGGGGAGGCAAATTTTTTTTATTCCCAAATGCAAAAACGGATGCCAGGACGAAATGCAGAGTCGAATTCCAAACTGAAAAATGGTATTGCTTGCTGTTTTTAAAAATCAAGCTTTTTGGTGCCTGAAGAAGAAAACGCGTGATGTCGGGGTCAGAAAAACTGGTGCCTGGGAGGCAAAAATTTTTTGATCCCAAATGCAAAAACGGATGCCAGGACGAAATTCGGGGTCAAATTCCAAATTTAAAAATGGTATTGCTTGCTGTTTTTAAAAATCAAGCTTTTTGGTGCCTGAAGAAGAAAACGCGTGATGCCGGGGTCAGAAAAACTGGTGCCTGGGGAGATAAAAATTTTTTTATCCCAAATGCAAAAACGGATGCCAGGACGAAATGCAGGGTCGAATTCCAATCTTAAAAATGGTATTGCTTGCTGTTTTTAAAAATCAAGCTTTTTGGTGCCTAAAGAAAAAAATGCATGATGCCGGGGTCAGAAAAAAGGATGCCTGGGTAGGCAAAATTTTTTTGATCCCAAATGCAAAAACGGATGCCAGGACGAAATGCAGGGTCGAATTCCAAACTTAAAAATGGTATTGCTTGGTGTTTTTAAAAATCAGTCTTTTTGTGCCTGAAGAAGAAAACGCGTGATGCCGGGGTCAGAAAAACTGGTGCATGGGAAGGCAAAAATTTTTTGATCCCAAATGCAAAAACAGATGCCAGTAGGAGATTTGGGGTACAATTCCATACTTAAAAATTGTATTGCTTGCTGTTTTCAAATATCAAGCTTTTTGGTGCCTGAAGAAGAAAACGCATGATGCCGGGGTCAGAAAAACTGGTGCCTGGGGAGGCAAAAATTTTTTGATCCCAAATGCAAAAATCCATGCCAGGATGAGTTTCGGGGTAGAATTCCATACTTAAAAATGGTATTGCTTGCTGTTTTTAAAAATCAGTCTTTTTGTGCCTGAAGAAGAAAACGCGTGATGCCGGGGTCGGAAAAACTGGTGCATGGGAAGGCAAAATTTTTTTGATCCCAAATGCAAAAACAGATGCCAGTAAGAGATTTGGGGTACAATTCCATACTTAAAAATGGTATTGCTTGCTGTTTTCAAAAATCAAGCTTCTTGGTGCCTGAATAAAAAAAGGTGTGATGCCGGGGTCAGAAAAAATGATGCCTGGGTAGGCAAAAAAATTTTGATCCCAAAGGCAAAAACGGATGGCAGGACGAAATGCAGGGTCGAATTCCAAACTTAAAAATGGTATTGCTTGCTGTTTTTAAAAATCAAGCTTTTTGGTGCCTGAAGAAGAAAATGCGTGATGCCGGGGTCAGAAAAAATGATGCCTGGGTAGGCAAAAATTTTTTGATCCCAAAGGCAAAAACGGATGCCAGGATGAGATTCAGGGTAGAATTCCATACTTAAAAATGGTATTGCTTGCTGTTTTTAAAAATCAAGCTTTTTGGTGCCTGAAGAAGAAATTGCGTGATGCCGGGGTCAGAAAAACTGGTGCCTGGGGAGGCAAATTTTTTTTGATCCCAAATGCAAAAACGGATGCCAGGACGAAATTCCGGGTCGAATTCCAATCTTAAAAATGGTATTGCTTGCTGTTTTTAAAAATCAGTCTTTTTGTGCCTGAAGAAGAAAACGCGTGATGCCGGGGTCAGAAAAACTGGTGCCTGGGAAGGCAAAATTTTTTTGATCCCAAATGCAAAAACGGATGCCAGGACGAAATGCAGGGTCGATTTCCAAACTTAAAAATGGTATTGCTTGCTGTTTTTAAAAATCAAGCTTTTTGGTGCCTGAAGAAGAAAACGCGTGATGCCGGGGTCAGAAAAGCTGGTGCCAGGGGAGGCAAATTTTTTTTGATCCCAAATGCAAAAACGGATGCCAGGACGAAATTCCGGGTCGAATTCCAAACTTAAAAATGGTATTGCTTGCTGTTTTTAAAAATCAAGCTTTTAGGTGCCTGAAGAAGAAAACACGTGATGCCGGGGTCAGAAAAACTGGTGCCTGGGGAGGCAAATTTTTTTGATCCCAAATGCCAAAACGGATGCCAGGACGAAATTCGGGGTTGAATTCCAAACTTAAAAATGATATTGCTTGCTTTTTTAAAAAATCAAGATTTTTTGTGCCTGAAGAAGAAAATACGTGATGCCGGGGTCAGAAAAAATGATGCCTGGGAAGGCAAAAATTTTTTTGATCCCAAATGCAAAAACGGATGCCAGGACGAAATGCAGAGTCGAATTCCAAACTTAAAAATGGTATTGCTTGCTGTTTTTAAAAATCAGTCTTTTTGTGCCTGAAGAAGAAAACGCGTGATGCCGGGGTCAGAAAAACTGGTGCATGGGAAGGCAAATTTTTTTTGATCCCAAATGCAAAAACAGATGCCAGTAGGAGATTTGGGGTACAATTCCATACTTAAAAATGGTATTGCTTGCTGTTTTCAAAAATCAAGCTTTTTGGTGCCTGAAGAAGAAAACGCATGATGCCGGGGTCAGAAAAACTGGTGCCTGGGAGGCAAATTTTTTTTGATCCCAAATGCAAAAAGGGATGCCAGGATGAAATTCGGGGTCGAATTCCAATCTTAAAAATGGTATTGCTTGCTGTTTTTAAAAATCAAGCTTTTTGGTGCCTGAAGAAGAAAACATGTGATGCCGGGGTCAGAAAAACTGGTGCCTGGGGAGGTAAAATTTTTTTGATCCCAAATGCAAAAACGGATGCCAGGACGAAATTCGGGGTCGAATTCCAATCTTAAAAATGGTATTGCTTGCTGTTTTTAAAAATCAAGCTTTTTCGTGCCTGAAGAAGAAAACGCGTGATTCCGGGGTCAGAAAAAATGATGCCTGGGTAGGCAAAAAAATTTTGATCCCAAAGGCAAAAACGGATGCCAGGATGAGATTCAGGGTAGAATTCCATACTTAAAAATGGTATTGCTTGCTGTTTTTAAAAATCAAGCTTTTTGGTGCCTGAAGAAGAAAACGCGTGATGTCGGGGTCAGAAAAACTGGTGCCTGGGGAGGCAAATTTTTTTTGATCCCAAATGCAAAAACGGATGCCAGGACGAAATTCCGGGTCGAATTCCAAACTTAAAAATGGTATTACTTGCTGTTTTTAAAAATCAAGCTTTTTGGTGCCTGAAGAAGAAAACGCGTGATGCCGGGGTCAGAAAAACTGGTGCCTCGGGAGGCAAATTTTTTTTGATCCCAAATGCAAAAACGGATGCCAGGACGAAATTCGGTGTTGAATTTCAAACTTAAAAATGATATTGCTTGCTTTTTTAAAAAATCAAGATTTTTTGTGCCTGAAGAAGAAAATGCGTGATGCCGGGGTCAGAAAAACTGGTGCCTGGGGAGGCAAATTTTTTTTATTCCCAAATGCAAAAACGGATGCCAGGACGAAATGCAGAGTCGAATTCCAAACTTAAAAATGGTATTGCTTGCTGTTTTTAAAAATCAAGCTTTTTGGTGCCTAAAGAAGAAAACGCATGATGCTGGGGTCAGAAAAACTGGTGCCTGGGGAGTTAAAATTTTTTTGATCCCAAATGCAAAAACGGATGCCAGGACGAAATTCGGGGTCGAATTCCAATCTTAAAAATGGTATTGCTTGCTGTTTTTAAAAATCAAGCTTTTTGGTGCCTGAAGAAGTAAATGCGTGATGCCGGGGTCAGAAAAAATGATGCCTGGGTAGGCAAAAATTTTTTGATCCCAAAGGCAAAAACGGATGCCAGGATGAGATTCAGGGTAGAATTCCATACTTAAAAATGGTATTGCTTGCTGTTTTTAAAAATCAAGCTTTTTGGTGCCTGAAGAAGAAATCGCGTGATGCCGGGGTCAGAAAAACTGGTGCCTGGGGAGGCAAATTTTTTTTGATCCCAAATGCAAAAACGGATGCCAGGACGAAATGCAGGGTCGAATTCCAAACTTAAAAGTGGTATTGTTTGCTGTTTTTAAAAATCAAGCATTTTGGTGCCTGAAGAAGAAAACGCGTGATGCCGGGGTCAGAAAAACTGGTGCCTGGGGAGGCAAATTTTTTTTGATCCCAAATGCAAAAACGGATGCCAGGACGAAATTCGGGGTCGAATTCCAATCTTAAAAATGGTATTGCTTGCTGTTTTTAAAAATCAAGCTTTTTGGTGCCTAAAGAAGAAAACGCGTGATGCCGGGGTCAGAAAAAATGATGCCTGGGTAGGCAAAAATTTTTTGATCCCAAATGCAAAAACGGATGCCAGGACGAAATGCAGGGTCGAATTCCAAACTTAAAAATGGTATTGCTTGGTGTTTTTAAAAATCAGTCTTTTTGTGCCTGAAGAAGAAAACGCGTGATGCCGGGGTCAGAAAAACTGGTGCATGGGAAGGCAAAATTTTTTTGATCCCAAATGCAAAAACAGATGCCAGTAGGAGATTTGGGGTACAATTCCATACTTAAAAATTGTATTGCTTGCTGTTTTCAAATATCAAGCTTTTTGGTGCCTGAAGAAGAAAACGCATGATGCCGGGGTCAGAAAAACTGGTGCCTGGGGAGGCAAAAAATTTTTGATCCCAAATGCAAAAATCCATGCCAGGATGAGTTTCGGGGTAGAATTCCATACTTAAAAATGGTATTGCTTGCTGTTTTTAAAAATCAGTCTTTTTGTGCCTGAAGAAGAAAACGCGTGATGCCGGGGTCGGAAAAACTGGTGCATGGGAAGGCAAAATTTTTTTGATCCCAAATGCAAAAACAGATGCCAGTAAGAGATTTGGGGTACAATTCCATACTTAAAAATGGTATTGCTTGCTGTGTTCAAAAATCAAGCTTCTTGGTGCCTGAATAAAAAAAGGTGTGATGCCGGGGTCAGAAAAAATGATGCCTGGGTAGGCAAAAAATTTTTGATCCCAAAGGCAAAAACGGATGCCAGGACGAAATGCAGGGTCGAATTCCAAACTTAAAAATGGTATTGCTTGCTGTTTTTAAAAATCAAGCTTTTTGGTGCCTGAAGAAGAAAATGCGTGATGCCGGGGTCAGAAAAAATGATGCCTGGGTAGGCAAAAATTTTTTGATCCCAAAGGCAAAAACGGATGCCAGGATGAGATTCAGGGTAGAATTCCATACTTAAAAATGGTATTGCTTGCTGTTTTTAAAAATCAAGCTTTTTGGTGCCTGAAGAAGAAATTGCGTGATGCCGGGGTCAGAAAAACTGGTGCCTGGGGAGGCAAATTTTTTTTGATCCCAAATGCAAAAACGGATGCCAGGACGAAATTCCGGGTCGAATTCCAATCTTAAAAATGGTATTGCTTGCTGTTTTTAAAAATCAAGCTTTTTGGTGCCTAAAGAAGAAAACGCGTGATGCCGGGGTCAGAAAAAATGATGCCTGGGTAGGCAAAATTTTTTTGATCCCAAATGCAAAAACGGATGCCAGGACGAAATGCAGGGTCGAATTCCAAACTTAAAAATGGTATTGCTTGCTGTTTTTAAAAATCAGTCTTTTTGTGCCTGAAGAAGAAAACGCGTGATGCCGGGGTCAGAAAAACTGGTGCCTGGGAAGGCAAAAATTTTTTGATCCCAAATGCAAAAACGGATGCCAGGACGAAATGCAGGGTCGATTTCCAAACTTAAAAATGGTATTGCTTGCTGTTTTTAAAAATCAAGCTTTTTGGTGCCTGAAGAAGAAAACGCGTGATGCCGGGGTAAGAAAAACTGGTGCCAGGGGAGGCAAATTTTTTTTGATCCCAAATGCAAAAACGGATGCCAGGACGAAATTCCGGGTCGAATTCCAAACTTAAAAATGGTATTGCTTGCTGTTTTTAAAAATCAAGCTTTTAGGTGCCTGAAGAAGAAAACACGTGATGCCGGGGTCAGAAAAACTGGTGCCTGGGGAGGCAAATTTTTTTGATCCCAAATGCCAAAACGGATGCCAGGACGAAATTCGGGGTTGAATTCCAAACTTAAAAATGATATTGCTTGCTTTTTTAAAAAATCAAGATTTTTTGTGCCTGAAGAAGAAAATGCGTGATGCCGGGGTCAGAAAAACTGGTGCCTGGGGAGGCAAATTTTTTTTGATCCCAAATGCAAAAACGGATGCCAAGACGAAATGCAGGGTCGAATTCCAAACTTAAAAATGGTATTGTTTGCTGTTTTTAAAAATCAAGCATTTTGGTGCCTGAAGAAGAAAACGCGTGATGCCGGGGTCAGAAAAACTGGTGCCTGGGGATGCAATTTTTTTTGATCCCAAATGCAAAAACGGATGCCAGGACGAAATGCAGGGTCGATTTCCAAACTTAAAAATGGTATTGCTTGCTGTTTTTAAAAATCAAGCTTTTTGGTGCCTGAAGAAGAAAACGCGTGATGCCGGGGTCAGAAAAACTGGTGCCTGGGGAGGCAAATTTTTTTGATCCCAAATGCAAAAACGGATGCCAGGACGAAATTCCGGGTCGAATTCCAAACTTAAAAATGGTATTGCTTGCTGTTTTTAAAAATCAAGCTTTTTGGTGCCTAAAGAAGAAAACGCGTGATGCCGGGGTCAGAAAAAATGATGCCTGGGGAGGCAAAATTTTTTTGATCCCAAATGCAAAAACGGATGCCAGGACGAAATTCGGGGTAGAATTCCAAACTTAAAAATGGTATTGCTTGCTGTTTTTAAAAATCAAGCCTTTTGGTGCCTAAAGAAGAAAACGCGTGATGCCGGGGTCAGAAAAAATGATGCCTGGGGAGGCAAAATTTTTTTGATCCCAAATGCAAAAACGGATGCCAGGACGAAATGCAGGGTCGAATTCCAAACTTAAAAATGGTATTGCTTGCTGTTTTTAAAAATCAAGCATTTTGGTGCCTGAAGAAGAAATCGCGTGATGCCGGGGTCAGAAAAACTGGTGCCTGGGGAGGCAAATTTTTTTTGATCCCAAATGCAAAAACGGATGCCAGGATGAAATTCCAGGTCGAATTCCAAACTTAAAAATGGTATTGCTTGCTGTTTTTAAAAAGCAAGCATTTTGGTGCCTGAAGAAGAAAACGCGTGATGCCGGGGTCAGAAAAACTGGTGCCTGGGGAGGCAAATTTTTTTTGATCCCAAATGCAAAAACGGATGCCAGGACGAAATTCGGGGTCGAATTCCAAACTTAAAAATGGTATTGCTTGCTGTTTTTAAAAATCAAGCTTTTTGGTGCCTGAAGAAGAAAACGCGTGATGCCGGGGTCAGAAAAACTGGTGCCTGGGGAGGCAAATTTTTTTTGATCCCAAATGCAAAAACGGATGCCAGGATGAGATTCAGGGTAGAATTCCATACTTAAAAATGGTATTGCTTGCTGTTTTTAAAAATCAAGCATTTTGGTGCCTGAAGAAGAAAACGCGTGATGCCGGGGTCAGAAAAACTGGTGCCTGGGGATGCAATTTTTTTTGATCCCAAATGCAAAAACGGATGCCAGGACGAAATGCAGGGTCAATTTCCAAACTTAAAAATGGTATTGCTTGCTGTTTTTAAAAATCAAGCTTTTTGGTGCCTGAAGAAGAAAACGCGTGATGCCGGGGTCAGAAAAACTGGTGCCTGGGGAGGCAAATTTTTTTGATCCCAAATGCAAAAACGGATGCCAGGACGAAATTCCGGGTCGAATTCCAAACTTAAAAATGGTATTGCTTGCTGTTTTTAAAAATCAAGCTTTTTGGTGCCTGAAGAAGAAAACACGTAATGCCGGGGTCAGAAAAACTGGTGCCTGGGGAGGTAAAATTTTTTTGATCCCAAATGCAAAAACGGATGCCAGGACGAAATTCGGGGTCGAATTCCAAACTTAAAAATGGTATTGCTTGCTGTTTTTAAAAATCAAGCCTTTTGGTGCCTAAAGAAGAAAACGCGTGATGCCGGGGTCAGAAAAAATGATGCCTGGGGAGGCAAAATTTTTTTGATCCCAAATGCAAAAACGGATGCCAGGACGAAATGCAGGGTCGAATTCCAAACTTAAAAATGGTATTGCTTGCTGTTTTTAAAAATCAAGCATTTTGGTGCCTGAAGAAGAAATCGCGTGATGCCGGGGTCAGAAAAACTGGTGCCTGGGGAGGCAAATTTTTTTTGATCCCAAATGCAAAAACGGATGCCAGGATGAAATTCCAGGTCGAATTCCAAACTTAAAAATGGTATTGCTTGCTGTTTTTAAAAAGCAAGCATTTTGGTGCCTGAAGAAGAAAACGCGTGATGCCGGGGTCAGAAAAACTGGTGCCTGGGGAGGCAAATTTTTTTTGATCCCAAATGCAAAAACGGATGCCAGGACGAAATTCGGGGTCGAATTCCAAACTTAAAAATGGTATTGCTTGCTGTTTTTAAAAATCAAGCTTTTTGGTGCCTGAAGAAGAAAACGCGTGATGCCGGGGTCAGAAAAACTGGTGCCTGGGGAGGCAAATTTTTTTTGATCCCAAATGCAAAAACGGATGCCAGGATGAGATTCAGGGTAGAATTCCATACTTAAAAATGGTATTGCTTGCTGTTTTTAAAAATCAAGCTTTTTGGTGCCTGAAGAAGAAATCGCGTGATGCCGGGGTCAGAAAAACTGGTGCCTGGGGAGGCAAATTTTTTTTGATCCCAAATGCAAAAACGGATGCCAGGACGAAATGCAGGGTCGAATTCCAAACTTAAAAGTGGTATTGCTTGCTGTTTTTAAAAATCAAGCATTTTGGTGCCTGAAGAAGAAAACGCGTGATGCCGGGGTCAGAAAAACTGGTGCCTGGGGAGGCAAATTTTTTTTGATCCCAAATGCAAAAACGGATGCCAGGACGAAATTCGGGGTCGAATTCCAATCTTAAAAATGGTATTGCTTGCTGTTTTTAAAAATCAAGCTTTTTGGTGCCTAAAGAAGAAAACGCGTGATGCCGGGGTCAGAAAAAATGATGCCTGGGTAGGCAAAAATTTTTTGATCCCAAATGCAAAAACGGATGCCAGGACGAAATGCAGGGTCGAATTCCAAACTTAAAAATGGTATTGCTTGGTGTTTTTAAAAATCAGTCTTTTTGTGCCTGAAGAAGAAAACGCGTGATGCCGGGGTCAGAAAAACTGGTGCATGGGAAGGCAAAATTTTTTTGATCCCAAATGCAAAAACAGATGCCAGTAGGAGATTTGGGGTACAATTCCATACTTAAAAATTGTATTGCTTGCTGTTTTCAAATATCAAGCTTTTTGGTGCCTGAAGAAGAAAACGCATGATGCCGGGGTCAGAAAAACTGGTGCCTGGGGAGGCAAAAATTTTTTGATCCCAAATGCAAAAATCCATGCCAGGATGAGTTTCGGGGTAGAATTCCATACTTAAAAATGGTATTGCTTGCTGTTTTTAAAAATCAGTCTTTTTGTGCCTGAAGAAGAAAACGCGTGATGCCGGGGTCGGAAAAACTGGTGCATGGGAAGGCAAAATTTTTTTGATCCCAAATGCAAAAACAGATGCCAGTAAGAGATTTGGGGTACAATTCCATACTTAAAAATGGTATTGCTTGCTGTGTTCAAAAATCAAGCTTCTTGGTGCCTGAATAAAAAAAGGTGTGATGCCGGGGTCAGAAAAAATGATGCCTGGGTAGGCAAAAAATTTTTGATCCCAAAGGCAAAAACGGATGCCAGGACGAAATGCAGGGTCGAATTCCATACTTAAAAATGGTATTGCTTGCTGTTTTTAAAAATCAAGCTTTTTGGTGCCTGAAGAAGAAATTGCGTGATGCCGGGGTCAGAAAAACTGGTGCCTGGGGAGGCAAATTTTTTTTGATCCCAAATGCAAAAACGGATGCCAGGACGAAATTCCGGGTCGAATTCCAATCTTAAAAATGGTATTGCTTGCTGTTTTTAAAAATCAGTCTTTTTGTGCCTGAAGAAGAAAACGCGTGATGCCGGGGTCAGAAAAACTGGTGCCTGGGAAGGCAAAATTTTTTTGATCCCAAATGCAAAAACGGATGCCAGGACGAAATGCAGGGTCGATTTCCAAACTTAAAAATGGTATTGCTTGCTGTTTTTAAAAATCAAGCTTTTTGGTGCCTGAAGAAGAAAACGCGTGATGCCGGGGTCAGAAAAACTGGTGCCAGGGGAGGCAAATTTTTTTTGATCCCAAATGCAAAAACGGATGCCAGGACGAAATTCCGGGTCGAATTCCAAACTTAAAAATGGTATTGCTTGCTGTTTTTAAAAATCAAGCTTTTAGGTGCCTGAAGAAGAAAACACGTGATGCCGGGGTCAGAAAAACTGGTGCCTGGGGAGGCAAATTTTTTTGATCCCAAATGCCAAAACGGATGCCAGGACGAAATTCGGGGTTGAATTCCAAACTTAAAAATGATATTGCTTGCTTTTTTAAAAAATCAAGATTTTTTGTGCCTGAAGAAGAAAATGCGTGATGCCGGGGTCAGAAAAACTGGTGCCTGGGGAGGCAAATTTTTTTTGATCCCAAATGCAAAAACGGATGCCAAGATGAAATGCAGGGTCGAATTCCAAACTTAAAAATGGTATTGCTTGCTGTTTTTAAAAATCAAGCATTTTGGTGCCTGAAGAAGAAAACGCGTGATGCCGGGGTCAGAAAAACTGGTGCCTGGGGATGCAATTTTTTTTGATCCCAAATGCAAAAACGGATGCCAGGACGAAATGCAGGGTCGATTTCCAAACTTAAAAATGGTATTGCTTGCTGTTTTTAAAAATCAAGCTTTTTGGTGCCTGAAGAAGAAAACGCTTGATGCCGGGGTCAGAAAAACTGGTGCCTGGGGAGGCAAATTTTTTTGATCCCAAATGCAAAAACGGATGCCAGGACGAAATTCCGGGTCGAATTCCAAACTTAAAAATGGTATTGCTTGCTGTTTTTAAAAATCAAGCTTTTTGGTGCCTGAAGAAGAAAACACGTAATGCCGGGGTCAGAAAAACGTGCCTGGGGAGGTAAAATTTTTTTGATCCCAAATGCAAAAACGGATGCCAGGACGAAATTCGGGGTCGAATTCCAAACTTAAAAATGGTATTGCTTGCTGTTTTTAAAAATCAAGCCTTTTGGTGCCTAAAGAAGAAAACGCGTGATGCCGGGGTCAGAAAAAATGATGCCTGGGGAGGCAAAATTTTTTTGATCCCAAATGCAAAAACGGATGCCAGGACGAAATGCAGGGTCGAATTCCAAACTTAAAAATGGTATTGCTTGCTGTTTTTAAAAATCAAGCATTTTGGTGCCTGAAGAAGAAATCGCGTGATGCCGGGGTCAGAAAAACTGGTGCCTGGGGAGGCAAATTTTTTTTGATCCCAAATGCAAAAACGGATGCCAGGATGAAATTCCAGGTCGAATTCCAAACTTAAAAATGGTATTGCTTGCTGTTTTTAAAAAGCAAGCATTTTGGTGCCTGAAGAAGAAAACGCGAGATGCCGGGGTCAGAAAAACTGGTGCCTGGGGAGGCAAATTTTTTTTGATCCCAAATGCAAAAACGGATGCCAGGACGAAATTCGGGGTCGAATTCCAAACTTAAAAATGGTATTGCTTGCTGTTTTTAAAAATCAAGCTTTTTGGTGCCTGAAGAAGAAAACGCGTGATGCCGGGGTCAGAAAAACTGGTGCCTGGGGAGGCAAATTTTTTTTGATCCCAAATGCAAAAACGGATGCCAGGATGAGATTCAGGGTAGAATTCCATACTTAAAAATGGTATTGCTTGCTGTTTTTAAAAATCAAGCTTTTTGGTGCCTGAAGAAGAAATCGCGTGATGCCGGGGTCAGAAAAACTGGTGCCTGGGGAGGCAAATTTTTTTTGATCCCAAATGCAAAAACGGATGCCAGGACGAAATGCAGGGTCGAATTCCAATCTTAAAAGTGGTATTGCTTGCTGTTTTTAAAAATCAAGCATTTTGGTGCCTGAAGAAGAAAACGCGTGATGCCGGGGTCAGAAAAACTGGTGCCTGGGGAGGCAAATTTTTTTTGATCCCAAATGCAAAAACGGATGCCAGGACGAAATTCGGGGTCGAATTCCAATCTTAAAAATGGTATTGCTTGCTGTTTTTAAAAATCAAGCTTTTTGGTGCCTAAAGAAGAAAACGCGTGATGCCGGGGTCAGAAAAAATGATGCCTGGGTAGGCAAAATTTTTTTGATCCCAAATGCAAAAACGGATGCCAGGACGAAATGCAGGGTCGAATTCCAAACTTAAAAATGGTATTGCTTGGTGTTTTTAAAAATCAGTCTTTTTGTGCCTGAAGAAGAAAACGCGTGATGCCGGGGTCAGAAAAACTGGTGCATGGGAAGGCAAAATTTTTTTGATCCCAAATGCAAAAACAGATGCCAGTAGGAGATTTGGGGTACAATTCCATACTTAAAAATTGTATTGCTTGCTGTTTTCAAATATCAAGCTTTTTGGTGCCTGAAGAAGAAAACGCATGATGCCGGGGTCAGAAAAACTGGTGCCTGGGGAGGCAAAAATTTTTTGATCCCAAATGCAAAAATCCATGCCAGGATGAGTTTCGGGGTAGAATTCCATACTTAAAAATGGTATTGCTTGCTGTTTTTAAAAATCAGTCTTTTTGTGCCTGAAGAAGAAAACGCGTGATGCCGGGGTGGAAAAACTGGTGCATGGGAAGGCAAAAATTTTTTGATCCCAAATGCAAAAACAGATGCCAGTAAGAGATTTGGGGTGCAATTCCATACTTAAAAATGGTATTGCTTGCTGTTTTCAAAAATCAAGCTTCTCGGTGCCTGAATAAAAAAAGGTGTGATGCCGGGGTCAGAAAAAATGATGCCTGGGTAGGCAAAAAATTTTTGATCCCAAAGGCAAAAACGGATGCCAGGAAGAAATGCAGGGTCGAATTCCAAACTTAAAAATGGTATTGCTTGCTGTTTTTAAAAATCAAGCTTTTTGGTGCCTGAAGAAGAAAATGCGTGATGCCGGGGTCAGAAAAAATGATGCCTGGGTAGGCAAAAATTTTTTGATCCCAAAGGCAAAAACGGATGCCAGGATGAGATTCAGGGTAGAATTCCATACTTAAAAATGGTATTGCTTGCTGTTTTTAAAAATCAAGCTTTTTGGTGCCTGAAGAAGAAATTGCGTGATGCCGGGGTCAGAAAAACTGGTGCCTGGGGAGGCAAATTTTTTTTGATCCCAAATGCAAAAACGGATGCCAGGACGAAATTCCGGGTCGAATTCCAATCTTAAAAATGGTATTGCTTGCTGTTTTTAAAAATCAGTCTTTTTGTGCCTGAAGAAGAAAACGCGTGATGCCGGGGTAAGAAAAACTGGTGCCTGGGAAGGCAAAATTTTTTTGATCCCAAATGCAAAAACGGATGCCAGGACGAAATGCAGGGTCGATTTCCAAACTTAAAAATGGTATTGCTTGCTGTTTTTAAAAATCAAGCTTTTTGGTGCCTGAAGAAGAAAACGCGTGATGCCGGGGTCAGAAAAACTGGTGCCAGGGGAGGCAAATTTTTTTTGATCCCAAATGCAAAAACGGATGCCAGGACGAAATTCCGGATCGAATTCCAAACTTAAAAATGGTATTGCTTGCTGTTTTTAAAAATCAAGCTTTTTGGTGCCTGAAGAAGAAAACACGTGATGCCGGGGTCAGAAAAACTGGTGCCTGGGGAGGCAAATTTTTTTGATCCCAAATGCAAAAACGGATGCCAGGATGAAATTCCGGGTCGAATTCCAAACTTAAAAATGGTATTGCTTGCTGTTTTTAAAAATCAAGCTTTTAGGTGCCTGAAGAAGAAAACACGTGATGCCGGGGTCAGAAAAACTGGTGCCTGGGGAGGCAAATTTTTTTGATCCCAAATGCCAAAACGGATGCCAGGACGAAATTCAGGGTTGAATTCCAAACTTAAAAATGATATTGCTTGCTTTTTTAAAAAATCAAGATTTTTTGTGCCTGAAGAAGAAAATACGTGATGCCGGGGTCAGAAAAAATGATGCCTGGGAAGGCAAAAATTTTTTGATCCCAAATGCAAAAACGGATGCCAGGACGAAATGCAGAGTCGAATTCCAAACTTAAAAATGGTATTGCTTGCTGTTTTTAAAAATCAGTCTTTTTGTGCCTGAAGAAGAAAACGCGTGATGCCGGGGTCAGAAAAACTGGTGCATGGGAAGGCAAATTTTTTTTGATCCCAAATGCAAAAACAGATGCCAGTAGGAGATTTGGGGTACAATTCCATACTTAAAAATGGTATTGCTTGCTGTTTTCAAAAATCAAGCTTTTTGGTGCCTGAAGAAGAAAACGCATGATGCCGGGGTCAGAAAAACTGGTGCCTGGGAGGCAAATTTTTTTTGATCCCAAATGCAAAAAGGGATGCCAGGATGAAATTCGGGGTCGAATTCCAATCTTAAAAATGGTATTGCTTGCTGTTTTTAAAAATCATGCTTTTTGGTGCCTGAAGAAGAAAACATGTGATGCCGGGGTCAGAAAAACTGGTGCCTGGGAGGCAAATTTTTTTTGATCCCAAATGCAAAAAGGGATGCCAGGATGAAATTCGGGGTCGAATTCCAATCTTAAAAATGGTATTGCTTGCTGTTTTTAAAAATCAAGCTTTTTGGTGCCTGAAGAAGAAAACATGTGATGCCGGGGTCAGAAAAACTGGTGCCTGGGGAGGTAAAATTTTTTTGATCCCAAATGCAAAAATGGATGCCAGGACGAAATTCGGGGTCGAATTCCAATCTTAAAAATGGTATTGCTTGCTGTTTTTAAAAATCAAGCTTTTTCGTGCCTGAAGAAGAAAACGCGTGATTCCGGGGTCAGAAAAAATGATGCCTGGGTAGGCAAAAAATTTTTGATCCCAAAGGCAAAAACGGATGCCAGGATGAGATTCAGGGTAGAATTCCATACTTAAAAACGGTATTGCTTGCTGTTTTTAAAAATCAAGCTTTTTGGTGCCTGAAGAAGAAAACGCGTGATGCCGGGGTCAGAAAAACTGGTGCCTCGGGAGGCAAATTTTTTTTGATCCCAAATGCAAAAACGGATGCCAGGACGAAATTCGGTGTTGAATTCCAAACTTAAAAATGATATTGCTTGATTTTTTAAAAAATCAAGATTTTTTGTGCCTGAAGAAGAAAATGCGTGATGCCGGGGTCAGAAAAACTGGTGCCTGGGGAGGCAAATTTTTTTTATTCCCAAATGCAAAAACGGATGCCAGGACGAAATGCAGAGTCGAATTCCAAACTTAAAAATGGTATTGTTTGCTGTTTTTAAAAATCAAGCTTTTTGGTGCCTGAAGAAGTAAATGCGTGATGCCGGGGTCAGAAAAAATGATGCCTGGGTAGGCAAAAATTTTTTGATCCCAAAGGCAAAAACGGATGCCAGGATGAGATTCAGGGTAGAATTCCATACTTAAAAATGGTATTGCTTGCTGTTTTTAAAAATCAAGCTTTTTGGTGCCTGAAGAAGAAATCGCGTGATGCCGGGGTCAGAAAAACTGGTGCCTGGGGAGGCAAATTTTTTTTGATCCCAAATGCAAAAACGGATGCCAGGACGAAATGCAGGGTCGAATTCCAAACTTAAAAGTGGTATTGCTTGCTGTTTTTAAAAATCAAGCATTTTGGTGCCTGAAGAAGAAAACGCGTGATGCCGGGGTCAGAAAAACTGGTGCCTGGGGAGGCAAATTTTTTTTGATCCCAAATGCAAAAACGGATGCCAGGACGAAATTCGGAGTCGAATTCCAATCTTAAAAATGGTATTGCTTGCTGTTTTTAAAAATCAAGCTTTTTGGTGCCTAAAGAAGAAAACGCGTGATGCCGGGGTCAGAAAAAATGATGCCTGGGTAGGCAAAATTTTTTTGATCCCAAATGCAAAAACGGATGCCAGGACGAAATGCAGGGTCGAATTCCAAACTTAAAAATGGTATTGCTTGGTGTTTTTAAAAATCAGTCTTTTTGTGCCTGAAGAAGAAAACGCGTGATGCCGGGGTCAGAAAAACTGGTGCATGGGAAGGCAAAATTTTTTTGATCCCAAATGCAAAAACAGATGCCAGTAGGAGATTTGGGGTACAATTCCATACTTAAAAATTGTATTGCTTGCTGTTTTCAAATATCAAGCTTTTTGGTGCCTGAAGAAGAAAACGCATGATGCCGGGGTCAGAAGAACTGGTGCCTGGGGAGGCAAAAATTTTTTGATCCCAAATGCAAAAATCCATGCCAGGATGAGTTTCGGGGTAGAATTCCATACTTAAAAATGGTATTGCTTGCTGTTTTTAAAAATCAGTCTTTTTGTGCCTGAAGAAGAAAACGCGTGATGCCGGGGTCGGAAAAACTGGTGCATGGGAAGGCAAAATTTTTTTGATCCCAAATGCAAAAACAGATGCCAGTAAGAGATTTGGGGTACAATTCCATACTTAAAAATGGTATTGCTTGCTGTTTTCAAAAATCAAGCTTCTTGGTGCCTGAATAAAAAAAGGTGTGATGCCGGGGTCAGAAAAAATGATGCCTGGGTAGGCAAAAAATTTTTGATCCCAAAGGCAAAAACGGATGCCAGGACGAAATGCAGGGTCGAATTCCAAACTTAAAAATGGTATTGCTTGCTGTTTTTAAAAATCAAGCTTTTTGGTGCCTGAAGAAGAAATGCGTGATGCCGGGGTCAGAAAAAATGATGCCTGGGTAGGCAAAAATTTTTTGATCCCAAAGGCAAAAACGGATGCCAGGATGAGATTCAGGGTAGAATTCTATACTTAAAAATGGTATTGCTTGCTGTTTTTAAAAATCAAGCTTTTTGGTGCCTGAAGAAGAAATTGCGTGATGCCGGGGTCAGAAAAACTGGTGCCTGGGGAGGCAAATTTTTTTTGATCCCAAATGCAAAAACGGATGCCAGGACGAAATTCCGGGTCGAATTCCAATCTTAAAAATGGTATTGCTTGCTGTTTTTAAAAATCAAGCTTTTTGGTGCCTAAAGAAGAAAACGCGTGATGCCGGGGTCAGAAAAAATGATGCCTGGGTAGGCAAAATTTTTTTGATCCCAAATGCAAAAACGGATGCCAGGACGAAATGCAGGGTCGAATTCCAAACTTAAAAATGGTATTGCTTGCTGTTTTTAAAAATCAAGCTTTTTGGTGCCTGAAGAAGAAAACGCGTGATGCCGGGGTCAGAAAAACTGGTGCCAGGGGAGGCAAATTTTTTTTGATCCCAAATGCAAAAACGGATGCCAGGACGAAATTCCGGGTCGAATTCCAAACTTAAAAATGGTATTGCTTGCTGTTTTTAAAAATCAAGCTTTTAGGTGCCTGAAGAAGAAAACACGTGATGCCGGGGTCAGAAAAACTGGTGCCTGGGGAGGCAAATTTTTTTGATCCCAAATGCCAAAACGGATGCCAGGACGAAATTCGGGGTTGAATTCCAAACTTAAAAATGATATTGCTTGCTTTTTTAAAAAATCAAGATTTTTTGTGCCTGAAGAAGAAAATACGTGATGCCGGGGTCAGAAAAACTGGTGCCTGGGGAGGCAAATTTTTTTTGATCCCAAATGCAAAAACGGATGCCAAGACGAAATGCAGGGTCGAATTCCAAACTTAAAAATGGTATTTCTTGCTGTTTTTAAAAATCAAGCATTTTGGTGCCTGAAGAAGAAAACGCGTGATGCCGGGGTCAGAAAAACTGGTGCCTGGGGATGCAATTTTTTTTGATCCCAAATGCAAAAACGGATGCCAGGATGAAATGCAGGGTCGATTTCCAAACTTAAAAATGGTATTGCTTGCTGTTTTTAAAAATCAAGCTTTTTGGTGCCTGAAGAAGAAAACGCGTGATGCCGGGGTCAGAAAAACTGGTGCCTGGGGAGGCAAATTTTTTTGATCCCAAATGCAAAAACGGATGCCAGGACGAAATTCCGGGTCGAATTCCAAACTTAAAAATGGTATTGCTTGCTGTTTTTAAAAATCAAGCTTTTTGGTGCCTGAAGAAGAAAACATGTAATGCCGGGGTCAGAAAAACTGGTGCCTGGGGAGGCAAATTTTTTTGATCCCAAATGCAAAAACGGATGCCAGGACGAAATTCCGGGTCGAATTCCAAACTTAAAAATGGTATTGCTTGCTGTTTTTAAAAATCAAGCTTTTTGGTGCCTGAAGAAGAAAACGCGTGATGCCGGGGTCAGAAAAACTGGTGCCTGGGGAGGCAAATTTTTTTGATCCCAAATGCAAAAACGGATGCCAGGACGAAATTCCGGGTCGAATTCCAAACTTAAAAATGGTATTGCTTGCTGTTTTTAAAAATCAAGCTTTTTGGTGCCTGAAGAAGAAAACATGTAATGCCGGGGTCAGAAAAACTGGTGCCTGGGGAGGTAAAATTTTTTTGATCCCAAATGCAAAAACGGATGCCAGGACGAAATTCGGGGTCGAATTCCAAACTTAAAAATGGTATTGCTTGCTGTTTTTAAAAATCAAGCCTTTTGGTGCCTAAAGAAGAAAACGCGTGATGCCGGGGTCAGAAAAAATGATGCCTGGGGAGGCAAAATTTTTTTGATCCCAAATGCAAAAACGGATGCCAGGACGAAGTGCAGGGTCGAATTCCAAACTTAAAAATGGTATTGCTTGCTGTTTTTAAAAATCAAGCATTTTGGTGCCTGAAGAAGAAATCGCGTGATGCCGGGGTCAGAAAAACTGGTGCCTGGGGAGGCAAATTTTTTTTGATCCCAAATGCAAAAACGGATGCCAGGACGAAATTCCAGGTCGAATTCCAAACTTAAAAATGGTATTGCTTGCTGTTTTTAAAAAGCAAGCATTTTGGTGCCTGAAGAAGAAAACGCGTGATGCCGGGGTCAGAAAAACTGGTGCCTGGGGAGGCAAATTTTTTTTGATCCCAAATGCAAAAACGGATGCCAGGACGAAATTCGGGGTCGAATTCCAAACTTAAAAATGGTATTGCTTGCTGTTTTTAAAAATCAAGCTTTTTGGTGCCTGAAGAAGAAAACGCGTGATGCCGGGGTCAGAAAAACTGGTGCCTGGGGAGGCAAATTTTTTTTTATCCCAAATGTAAAAACGGATGCCAGGACGAAATTCCGGGTCTAATTCCAAACTTAAAAATTGTATTGCTTGCTGTTTTTAAAAATCAAGCATTTTGGGGCCTGAAGAAGAAAACGCGTGATTCCGGGGTCAGAAAAAATGATGCCTGGGTAGGCAAAAAATTTTTGATCGCAAAGGCAAAAACGGATGCCACGATGAGATTCAGGGTAGAATTCCATACTTAAAAATGGTATTGCTTGCTGTTTTTAAAAATGAAGCTTTTTGGTGCCTGAAGAAGAAAACGCGTGATGCCGGGGTCAGAAAAACTGGTGCCTGGGGAGGCAAATTTTTTTTGATCCCAAATGCAAAAATAGATGCCAGTAGGAGATTTGGGGTACAATTCCATACTTAAAAATTGTATTGCTTGCTGTTTTCAAAAATCAAGCTTTTTGGTGCCTGAAGAAGAAAACGCGTGATTCCGGGGTCAGAAAAAATGATGCCTGGGTAGGCAAAATTTTTTTGATCCCAAAGGCAAAAACGGATGCCAGGATGAGATTCAGGGTAGAATTCCATACTTAAAAATGGTATTGCTTGCTGTTTTTAAAAATCAAGCTTTTTGGTGCCTGAAGAAGAAAACGCGTGATGCCGGGGTCAGAAAAACTGGTGCCTGGGGAGGCAAATTTTTTTTGATCCCAAATGCAAAAACGGATGCCAGGACGAAATTCCGGGTCGAATTCCAAACTTGAAAATGATATTGCTTGCTTTTTTAAAAAATCAAGATTTTTTGTGCCTGAAGAAGAAAATGCGTGATGCCGGGGTCAGAAAAACTGGTGCCTGGGGAGGCAAATTTTTTTTATTCCCAAATGCAAAAACGGATGCCAGGACGAAATGCAGAGTCGAATTCCAAACTGAAAAATGGTATTGCTTGCTGTTTTTAAAAATCAAGCTTTTTGGTGCCTGAAGAAGAAAACGCGTGATGCCGGGGTCAGAAAAACTGGTGCCTGGGAGGCAAAAATTTTTTGATCCCAAATGCAAAAACGGATGCCAGGACGAAATTCGGGGTCGAATTCCAAATTTAAAAATGGTATTGCTTGCTGTTTTTAAAAATCAAGCTTTTTGGTGCCTGAAGAAGAAAACGCGTGATGCCGGGGTCAGAAAAACTGGTGCCTGGGGAGATAAAAATTTTTTTATCCCAAATGCAAAAACGGATGCCAGGACGAAATGCAGGGTCGAATTCCAATCTTAAAAATGGTATTGCTTGCTGTTTTTAAAAATCAAGCTTTTTGGTGCCTAAAGAAAAAAACGCATGATGCCGGGGTCAGAAAAAATGATGCCTGGGTAGGCAAAAATTTTTTGATCCCAAATGCAAAAACGGATGCCAGGACGAAATGCAGGGTCGAATTCCAAACTTAAAAATGGTATTTCTTGCTGTTTTTAAAAATCAAGCATTTTGGTGCCTGAAGAAGAAAACGCGTGATGCCGGGGTCAGAAAAACTGGTGCCTGGGGAGGCAAATTTTTTTTGATCCCAAATGCAAAAACGGATGCCAGGATGAAATTCCGGGTCGAATTCCAAACTTAAAAATGGTATTGCTTGCTGTTTTTAAAAATCAAGCTTTTTGGTGCCTGAAGAAGAAAACATGTGATGCCGGGGTCAGAAAAACTGGTGCCTGGGGAGGTAAATTTTTTTTGATCCCAAATGCAAAAACAGATGCCAGGACGAAATTCGGGGTCGAATTCCAATCTTAAAAATGGTATTGCTTGCTGTTTTTAAAAATCAAGCTTTTTCGTGCCTGAAGAAGAAAACGCGTGATTCCGGGGTCAGAAAAAATGATGCCTGGGTAGGCAAAAATTTTTTGATCCCAAAGGCAAAAACGGATGCCAGGATGAGATTCAGGGTAGAATTCCATACTTAAAAATGGTATTGCTTGCTGTTTTTAAAAATCAAGCTTTTTGGTGCCTGAAGAAGAAAACGCGTGATGCCGGGGTCAGAAAAACTGGTGCCTGGGGAGGCAAATTTTTTTTGATCCCAAATGCAAAAACGGATGCCAGGACGAAATTCCGGGTCGAATTCCAAACTTAAAAATGGTATTACTTGCTGTTTTTAAAAATCAAGCTTTTTGGTGCCTGAAGAAGAAAACGCGTGATGCCGGGGTCAGAAAAACTGGTGCCTCGGGAGGCAAAATTTTTTTGATCCCAAATGCAAAAACGAATGCCAGGACGAAATTCGGTGTTGAATTCCAAACTTAAAAATGATATTGCTTGCTTTTTTAAAAAATCAAGATTTTTTGTGCCTGAAGAAGAAAATGCGTGATGCCGGGGTCAGAAAAACTGGTGCCTGGGGAGGCAAATTTTTTTTATTCCCAAATGCAAAAACGGATGCCAGGACGAAATGCAGAGTCGAATTCCAAACTGAAAAATGGTATTGCTTGCTGTTTTTAAAAATCAAGCTTTTTGATGCCTGAAGAAGAAAACGCGTGATGCCGGGGTCAGAAAAACTGGTGCCTGGGAGGCAAAATTTTTTTGATCCCAAATGCAAAAACGGATGCCAGGACGAAATTCGGGGTCGAATTCCAAATTTAAAAATGGTATTGCTTGCTGTTTTTAAAAATCAAGCTTTTTGGTGCCTGAAGAAGAAAACGCGTGATGCCGGGGTCAGAAAAACTGGTGACTGGGGAGATAAAAATTTTTTTATCCCAAATGCAAAAACGGATGCCAGGACGAAATGCAGGGTCGAATTCCAATCTTAAAAATGGTATTGCTTGCTGTTTTTAAAAATCAAGCTTTTTGGTGCCTAAAGAAAAAAACGCATGATGCCGGGGTCAGAAAAACTGATGCCTGGGGAGGCAAATTTTTTTTGATCCCAAATGCAAAAACGGATGCCAGGACGAAATGCAGGGTCGAATTCCAAACTTAAAAGTGGTATTGCTTGCTGTTTTTAAAAATCAAGCATTTTGGTGCCTGAAGAATAAAACGCGTGATGCCGGGGTCAGAAAAACTGGTGCCTGGGGAGGCAAATTTTTTTTGATCCCAAATGCAAAAACGGATGCCAAGACAAAATTCGGGGTCGAATTCCAATCTTAAAAATGGTATTGCTTGCTGTTTTTAAAAATCAAGCTTTTTGGTGCCTGAAGAAGAAATCGCGTGATGCCGGGGTCAGAAAAACTGGTGCCTGGGGAGGCAAATTTTTTTTGATCCCAAATGCAAAAACGGATGCCAGGACGAAATGCAGGGTCGAATTCCAAACTTAAAAGTGGTATTGCTTGCTGTTTTTAAAAATCAAGCATTTTGGTGCCTGAAGAAGAAAACGCGTGATGCCGGGGTCAGAAAAACTGGTGCCTGGGGAGGCAAATTTTTTTTGATCCCAAATGCAAAAACGGATGCCAGGACGAAATTCGGGTCGAATTCCAATCTTAAAAATGGTATTGCTTGCTGTTTTTAAAAATCAAGCTTTTTGGTGCCTAAAGAAGAAAACGCGTGATGCCGGGGTCAGAAAAAATGATGCCTGGGTAGGCAAAATTTTTTTGATCCCAAATGCAAAAACGGATGCCAGGACGAAATGCAGGGTCGAATTCCAAACTTAAAAATGGTATTGCTTGGTGTTTTTAAAAATCAGTCTTTTTGTGCCTGAAGAAGAAAACGTGTGATGCCGGGGTCAGAAAAACTGGTGCATGGGAAGGCAAAATTTTTTTGATCCCAAATGCAAAAACAGATGCCAGTAGGAGATTTGGGGTACAATTCCATACTTAAAAATTGTATTGCTTGCTGTTTTCAAATATCAAGCTTTTTGGTGCCTGAAGAAGAAAACGCATGATGCCGGGGTCAGAAAAACTGGTGCCTGGGGAGGCAAAATTTTTTTGATCCCAAATGCAAAAATCCATGCCAGGATGAGTTTCGGGGTAGAATTCCATACTTAAAAATGGTATTGCTTGCTGTTTTTAAAAATCAGTCTTTTTGTGCCTGAAGAAGAAAACGCGTGATGCCGGGGTCGGAAAAACTGGTGCATGGGAAGGCAAAATTTTTTTGATCCCAAATGCAAAAACAGATGCCAGTAAGAGATTTGGGGTACAATTCCATACTTAAAAATGGTATTGCTTGCTGTTTTCAAAAATCAAGCTTCTTGGTGCGTGAATAAAAAAAGGTGTGATGCCGGGGTCAGAAAAAATGATGCCTGGGTAGGCAAAAAATTTTTGATCCCAAAGGCAAAAACGGATGCCAGGACGAAATGCAGGGTCGAATTCCAAACTTAAAAATGGTATTGCTTGCTGTTTTTAAAAATCAAGCTTTTTGGTGCCTGAAGAAGAAAATGCGTGATGCCGGGGTCAGAAAAAATGATGCCTGGGTAGGCAAAAATTTTTTGATCCCAAAGGCAAAAACGGATGCCAGGATGAGATTCAGGGTAGAATTCCATACTTAAAAATGGTATTGCTTGCTGTTTTTAAAAATCAAGCTTTTAGGTGCCTGAAGAAGAAAACACGTGATGCCGGGGTCAGAAAAACTGGTGCCTGGGGAGGCAAATTTTTTTGATCCCAAATGCCAAAACGGATGCCAGGACGAAATTCGGGGTTGAATTCCAAACTTAAAAATGATATTGCTTGCTTTTTTAAAAAATCAAGATTTTTTGTGCCTGAAGAAGAAAATACGTGATGCCGGGGTCAGAAAAAATGATGCCTGGGAAGGCAAAAATTTTTTGATCCCAAATGCAAAAACGGATGCCAGGACGAAATGCAGAGTCGAATTCCAAACTTAAAAATGGTATTGCTTGCTGTTTTTAAAAATCAGTCTTTTTGTGCCTGAAGAAGAAAACGCGTGATGCCGGGGTCAGAAAAACTGGTGCATGGGAAGGCAAATTTTTTTTGATCCCAAATGCAAAAACAGATGCCAGTAGGAGATTTGGGGTACAATTCCATACTTAAAAATGGTATTGCTTGCTGTTTTCAAAAATCAAGCTTTTTGGTGCCTGAAGAAGAAAACGCATGATGCCGGGGTCAGAAAAACTGGTGCCTGGGAGGCAAATTTTTTTTGATCCCAAATGCAAAAAGGGATGCCAGGATGAAATTCGGGGTCGAATTCCAATCTTAAAAATGGTATTGCTTGCTGTTTTTAAAAATCATGCTTTTTGGTGCCTGAAGAAGAAAACATGTGATGCCGGGGTCAGAAAAACTGGTGCCTGGGAGGCAAATTTTTTTTGATCCCAAATGCAAAAAGGGATGCCAGGATGAAATTCGGGGTCGAATTCCAATCTTAAAAATGGTATTGCTTGCTGTTTTTAAAAATCAAGCTTTTTGGTGCCTGAAGAAGAAAACATGTGATGCCGGGGTCAGAAAAACTGGTGCCTGGGGAGGTAAAATTTTTTTGATCCCAAATGCAAAAACGGATGCCAGGACGAAATTCGGGGTCGAATTCCAATCTTAAAAATGGTATTGCTTGCTGTTTTTAAAAATCAAGCTTTTTCGTGCCTGAAGAAGAAAACGCGTGATTCCGGGGTCAGAAAAAATGATGCCTGGGTAGGCAAAAAATTTTTGATCCCAAATGCAAAAACGGATGCCAGGACGAAATTCCGGGTCGAATTCCAAACTTAAAAATGGTATTACTTGCTGTTTTTAAAAATCAAGCTTTTTGGTGCCTGAAGAAGAAAACGCGTGATGCCGGGGTCAGAAAAACTGGTGCCTCGGGAGGCAAATTTTTTTTGATCCCAAATGCAAAAACGGATGCCAGGACGAAATTCGGTGTTGAATTCCAAACTTAAAAATGATATTGCTTGATTTTTTAAAAAATCAAGATTTTTTGTGCCTGAAGAAGAAAATGCGTGATGCCGGGGTCAGAAAAACTGGTGCCTGGGGAGGCAAATTTTTTTTATTCCCAAATGCAAAAACGGATGCCAGGACGAAATGCAGAGTCGAATTCCAAACTTAAAAATGGTATTGCTTGCTGTTTTTAAAAATCAAGCTTTTTGGTGCCTAAAGAAGAAAACGCATGATGCTGGGGTCAGAAAAACTGGTGCCTGGGGAGGTAAAATTTTTTTGATCCCAAATGCAAAAACGGATGCCAGGACGAAATTCGGGGTCGAATTCCAATCTTAAAAATGGTATTGCTTGCTGTTTTTAAAAATCAAGCTTTTTGGTGCCTGAAGAAGTAAATGCGTGATGCCGGGGTCAGAAAAAATGATGCCTGGGTAGGCAAAAAATTTTTGATCCCAAAGGCAAAAACGGATGCCAGGATGAGATTCAGGGTAGAATTCCATACTTAAAAATGGTATTGCTTGCTGTTTTTAAAAATCAAGCTTTTTGGTGCCTGAAGAAGAAATCGCGTGATGCCGGGGTCAGAAAAACTGGTGCCTGGGGAGGCAAATTTTTTTTGATCCCAAATGCAAAAACGGATGCCAGGACGAAATGCAGGGTCGAATTCCAAACTTAAAAGTGGTATTGCTTGCTGTTTTTAAAAATCAAGCATTTTGGTGCCTGAAGAATAAAACGCGTGATGCCGGGGTCAGAAAAACTGGTGCCTGGGGAGGCAAATTTTTTTTGATCCCAAATGCAAAAACGGATGCCAAGACAAAATTCGGGGTCGAATTCCAATCTTAAAAATGGTATTGCTTGCTGTTTTTAAAAATCAAGCTTTTTGGTGCCTGAAGAAGAAATCGCGTGATGCCGGGGTCAGAAAAACTGGTGCCTGGGGAGGCAAATTTTTTTTGATCCCAAATGCAAAAACGGATGCCAGGACGAAATGCAGGGTCGAATTCCAAACTTAAAAGTGGTATTGCTTGCTGTTTTTAAAAATCAAGCATTTTGGTGCCTGAAGAAGAAAACGCGTGATGCCGGGGTCAGAAAAACTGGTGCCTGGGGAGGCAAATTTTTTTTGATCCCAAATGCAAAAACGGATGCCAGGACGAAATTCGGGGTCGAATTCCAATCTTAAAAATGGTATTGCTTGCTGTTTTTAAAAATCAAGCTTTTTGGTGCCTAAAGAAGAAAACGCGTGATGCCGGGGTCAGAAAAAATGATGCCTGGGTAGGCAAAATTTTTTTGATCCCAAATGCAAAAACGGATGCCAGGACGAAATGCAGGGTCGAATTCCAAACTTAAAAATGGTATTGCTTGGTGTTTTTAAAAATCAGTCTTTTTGTGCCTGAAGAAGAAAACGCGTGATGCCGGGGTCAGAAAAACTGGTGCATGGGAAGGCAAAATTTTTTTGATCCCAAATGCAAAAACAGATGCCAGTAGGAGATTTGGGGTACAATTCCATACTTAAAAATTGTATTGCTTGCTGTTTTCAAATATCAAGCTTTTTGGTGCCTGAAGAAGAAAACGCATGATGCCGGGGTCAGAAAAACTGGTGCCTGGGGAGGCAAAATTTTTTTGATCCCAAATGCAAAAATCCATGCCAGGATGAGTTTCGGGGTAGAATTCCATACTTAAAAATGGTATTGCTTGCTGTTTTTAAAAATCAGTCTTTTTGTGCCTGAAGAAGAAAACGCGTGATGCCGGGGTCGGAAAAACTGGTGCATGGGAAGGCAAAATTTTTTTGATCCCAAATGCAAAAACAGATGCCAGTAAGAGATTTGGGGTACAATTCCATACTTAAAAATGGTATTGCTTGCTGTTTTCAAAAATCAAGCTTCTTGGTGCGTGAATAAAAAAAGGTGTGATGCCGGGGTCAGAAAAAATGATGCCTGGGTAGGCAAAAAATTTTTGATCCCAAAGGCAAAAACGGATGCCAGGACGAAATGCAGGGTCGAATTCCAAACTTAAAAATGGTATTGCTTGCTGTTTTTAAAAATCAAGCTTTTTGGTGCCTGAAGAAGAAAATGCGTGATGCCGGGGTCAGAAAAAATGATGCCTGGGTAGGCAAAAATTTTTTGATCCCAAAGGCAAAAACGGATGCCAGGATGAGATTCAGGGTAGAATTCCATACTTAAAAATGGTATTGCTTGCTGTTTTTAAAAATCAAGCTTTTAGGTGCCTGAAGAAGAAAACACGTGATGCCGGGGTCAGAAAAACTGGTGCCTGGGGAGGCAAATTTTTTTGATCCCAAATGCCAAAACGGATGCCAGGACGAAATTCGGGGTTGAATTCCAAACTTAAAAATGATATTGCTTGCTTTTTTAAAAAATCAAGATTTTTTGTGCCTGAAGAAGAAAATACGTGATGCCGGGGTCAGAAAAAATGATGCCTGGGAAGGCAAAAATTTTTTGATCCCAAATGCAAAAACGGATGCCAGGACGAAATGCAGAGTCGAATTCCAAACTTAAAAATGGTATTGCTTGCTGTTTTTAAAAATCAGTCTTTTTGTGCCTGAAGAAGAAAACGCGTGATGCCGGGGTCAGAAAAACTGGTGCATGGGAAGGCAAATTTTTTTTGATCCCAAATGCAAAAACAGATGCCAGTAGGAGATTTGGGGTACAATTCCATACTTAAAAATGGTATTGCTTGCTGTTTTCAAAAATCAAGCTTTTTGGTGCCTGAAGAAGAAAACGCATGATGCCGGGGTCAGAAAAACTGGTGCCTGGGAGGCAAATTTTTTTTGATCCCAAATGCAAAAAGGGATGCCAGGATGAAATTCGGGGTCGAATTCCAATCTTAAAAATGGTATTGCTTGCTGTTTTTAAAAATCATGCTTTTTGGTGCCTGAAGAAGAAAACATGTGATGCCGGGGTCAGAAAAACTGGTGCCTGGGAGGCAAATTTTTTTTGATCCCAAATGCAAAAAGGGATGCCAGGATGAAATTCGGGGTCGAATTCCAATCTTAAAAATGGTATTGCTTGCTGTTTTTAAAAATCAAGCTTTTTGGTGCCTGAAGAAGAAAACATGTGATGCCGGGGTCAGAAAAACTGGTGCCTGGGGAGGTAAAATTTTTTTGATCCCAAATGCAAAAACGGATGCCAGGACGAAATTCGGGGTCGAATTCCAATCTTAAAAATGGTATTGCTTGCTGTTTTTAAAAATCAAGCTTTTTCGTGCCTGAAGAAGAAAACGCGTGATTCCGGGGTCAGAAAAAATGATGCCTGGGTAGGCAAAAAATTTTTGATCCCAAATGCAAAAACGGATGCCAGGACGAAATTCCGGGTCGAATTCCAAACTTAAAAATGGTATTACTTGCTGTTTTTAAAAATCAAGCTTTTTGGTGCCTGAAGAAGAAAACGCGTGATGCCGGGGTCAGAAAAACTGGTGCCTCGGGAGGCAAATTTTTTTGATCCCAAATGCAAAAACGGATGCCAGGATGAGATTCAGGGTAGAATTCCATACTTAAAAATGGTATTGCTTGCTGTTTTTAAAAATCAAGCTTTTAGGTGCCTGAAGAAGAAAACACGTGATGCCGGGGTCAGAAAAACTGGTGCCTGGGGAGGCAAATTTTTTTGATCCCAAATGCCAAAACGGATGCCAGGACGAAATTCGGGGTTGAATTCCAAACTTAAAAATGATATTGCTTGCTTTTTTAAAAAATCAAGATTTTTTGTGCCTGAAGAAGAAAATACGTGATGCCGGGGTCAGAAAAAATGATGCCTGGGAAGGCAAAAATTTTTTGATCCCAAATGCAAAAACGGATGCCAGGACGAAATGCAGAGTCGAATTCCAAACTTAAAAATGGTATTGCTTGCTGTTTTTAAAAATCAGTCTTTTTGTGCCTGAAGAAGAAAACGCGTGATGCCGGGGTCAGAAAAACTGGTGCATGGGAAGGCAAATTTTTTTTGATCCCAAATGCAAAAACAGATGCCAGTAGGAGATTTGGGGTACAATTCCATACTTAAAAATGGTATTGCTTGCTGTTTTCAAAAATCAAGCTTTTTGGTGCCTGAAGAAGAAAACGCATGATGCCGGGGTCAGAAAAACTGGTGCCTGGGAGGCAAATTTTTTTTGATCCCAAATGCAAAAAGGGATGCCAGGATGAAATTCGGGGTCGAATTCCAATCTTAAAAATGGTATTGCTTGCTGTTTTTAAAAATCATGCTTTTTGGTGCCTGAAGAAGAAAACATGTGATGCCGGGGTCAGAAAAACTGGTGCCTGGGAGGCAAATTTTTTTTGATCCCAAATGCAAAAAGGGATGCCAGGATGAAATTCGGGGTCGAATTCCAATCTTAAAAATGGTATTGCTTGCTGTTTTTAAAAATCAAGCTTTTTGGTGCCTGAAGAAGAAAACATGTGATGCCGGGGTCAGAAAAACTGGTGCCTGGGGAGGTAAAATTTTTTTGATCCCAAATGCAAAAACGGATGCCAGGACGAAATTCGGGGTCGAATTCCAATCTTAAAAATGGTATTGCTTGCTGTTTTTAAAAATCAAGCTTTTTCGTGCCTGAAGAAGAAAACGCGTGATTCCGGGGTCAGAAAAAATGATGCCTGGGTAGGCAAAAAATTTTTGATCCCAAATGCAAAAACGGATGCCAGGACGAAATTCCGGGTCGAATTCCAAACTTAAAAATGGTATTACTTGCTGTTTTTAAAAATCAAGCTTTTTGGTGCCTGAAGAAGAAAACGCGTGATGCCGGGGTCAGAAAAACTGGTGCCTCGGGAGGCAAATTTTTTTTGATCCCAAATGCAAAAACGGATGCCAGGACGAAATTCGGTGTTGAATTCCAAACTTAAAAATGATATTGCTTGATTTTTTAAAAAATCAAGATTTTTTGTGCCTGAAGAAGAAAATGCGTGATGCCGGGGTCAGAAAAACTGGTGCCTGGGGAGGCAAATTTTTTTTATTCCCAAATGCAAAAACGGATGCCAGGACGAAATGCAGAGTCGAATTCCAAACTTAAAAATGGTATTGCTTGCTGTTTTTAAAAATCAAGCTTTTTGGTGCCTAAAGAAGAAAACGCATGATGCTGGGGTCAGAAAAACTGGTGCCTGGGGAGGTAAAATTTTTTTGATCCCAAATGCAAAAACGGATGCCAGGACGAAATTCGGGGTCGAATTCCAATCTTAAAAATGGTATTGCTTGCTGTTTTTAAAAATCAAGCTTTTTGGTGCCTGAAGAAGTAAATGCGTGATGCCGGGGTCAGAAAAAATGATGCCTGGGTAGGCAAAAAATTTTTGATCCCAAAGGCAAAAACGGATGCCAGGATGAGATTCAGGGTAGAATTCCATACTTAAAAATGGTATTGCTTGCTGTTTTTAAAAATCAAGCTTTTTGGTGCCTGAAGAAGAAATCGCGTGATGCCGGGGTCAGAAAAACTGGTGCCTGGGGAGGCAAATTTTTTTTGATCCCAAATGCAAAAACGGATGCCAGGACGAAATGCAGGGTCGAATTCCAAACTTAAAAGTGGTATTGCTTGCTGTTTTTAAAAATCAAGCATTTTGGTGCCTGAAGAAGAAAACGCGTGATGCCGGGGTCAGAAAAACTGGTGCCTGGGGAGGCAAATTTTTTTTGATCCCAAATGCAAAAACGGATGCCAGGACGAAATTCGGAGTCGAATTCCAATCTTAAAAATGGTATTGCTTGCTGTTTTTAAAAATCAAGCTTTTTGGTGCCTAAAGAAGAAAACGCGTGATGCCGGGGTCAGAAAAAATGATGCCTGGGTAGGCAAAATTTTTTTGATCCCAAATGCAAAAACGGATGCCAGGACGAAATGCAGGGTCGAATTCCAAACTTAAAAATGGTATTGCTTGGTGTTTTTAAAAATCAGTCTTTTTGTGCCTGAAGAAGAAAACGCGTGATGCCGGGGTCAGAAAAACTGGTGCATGGGAAGGCAAAATTTTTTTGATCCCAAATGCAAAAACAGATGCCAGTAGGAGATTTGGGGTACAATTCCATACTTAAAAATTGTATTGCTTGCTGTTTTCAAATATCAAGCTTTTTGGTGCCTGAAGAAGAAAACGCATGATGCCGGGGTCAGAAGAACTGGTGCCTGGGGAGGCAAAAATTTTTTGATCCCAAATGCAAAAATCCATGCCAGGATGAGTTTCGGGGTAGAATTCCATACTTAAAAATGGTATTGCTTGCTGTTTTTAAAAATCAGTCTTTTTGTGCCTGAAGAAGAAAACGCGTGATGCCGGGGTCGGAAAAACTGGTGCATGGGAAGGCAAAATTTTTTTGATCCCAAATGCAAAAACAGATGCCAGTAAGAGATTTGGGGTACAATTCCATACTTAAAAATGGTATTGCTTGCTGTTTTCAAAAATCAAGCTTCTTGGTGCCTGAATAAAAAAAGGTGTGATGCCGGGGTCAGAAAAAATGATGCCTGGGTAGGCAAAAAAATTTTGATCCCAAAGGCAAAAACGGATGCCAGGACGAAATGCAGGGTCGAATTCCAAACTTAAAAATGGTATTGCTTGCTGTTTTTAAAAATCAAGCTTTTTGGTGCCTGAAGAAGAAAATGCGTGATGCCGGGGTCAGAAAAAATGATGCCTGGGTAGGCAAAAATTTTTTGATCCCAAAGGCAAAAACGGATGCCAGGATGAGATTCAGGGTAGAATTCCATACTTAAAAATGGTATTGCTTGCTGTTTTTAAAAATCAAGCTTTTTGGTGCCTGAAGAAGAAATTGCGTGATGCCGGGGTCAGAAAAACTGGTGCCTGGGGAGGCAAATTTTTTTTGATCCCAAATGCAAAAACGGATGCCAGGACGAAATTCCGGGTCGAATTCCAATCTTAAAAATGGTATTGCTTGCTGTTTTTAAAAATCAAGCTTTTTGGTGCCTAAAGAAGAAAACGCGTGATGCCGGGGTCAGAAAAAATGATGCCTGGGTAGGCAAAATTTTTTTGATCCCAAATGCAAAAACGGATGCCAGGACGAAATGCAGGGTCGAATTCCAAACTTAAAAATGGTATTGCTTGCTGTTTTTAAAAATCAGTCTTTTTGTGCCTGAAGAAGAAAACGCGTGATGCCGGGGTCAGAAAAACTGGTGCCTGGGAAGGCAAAAAATTTTTGAT
This sequence comes from Hydrophis major, assembly GCA_033807585.1. Lineage (NCBI taxonomy): Eukaryota > Metazoa > Chordata > Lepidosauria > Squamata > Elapidae > Hydrophis > Hydrophis major. The sequence goes on from JAUCBL010000324.1 coordinate 50,055, forward strand.
CCCAAATGCAAAAACGGATGCCAGGACGAAATGCAGGGTCGATTTCCAAACTTAAAAATGGTATTGCTTGCTGTTTTTAAAAATCAAGCTTTTTGGTGCCTGAAGAAGAAAACGCGTGATGCCGGGGTCAGAAAAACTGGTGCCAGGGGAGGCAAATTTTTTTTGATCCCAAATGCAAAAACGGATGCCAGGACGAAATTCCGGGTCGAATTCCAAACTTAAAAATGGTATTGCTTGCTGTTTTTAAAAATCAAGCTTTTAGGTGCCTGAAGAAGAAAACACGTGATGCCGGGGTCAGAAAAACTGGTGCCTGGGGAGGCAAATTTTTTTGATCCCAAATGCCAAAACGGATGCCAGGACGAAATTCGGGGTTGAATTCCAAACTTAAAAATGATATTGCTTGCTTTTTTAAAAAATCAAGCATTTTGGTGCCTGAAGAAGAAAACGCGTGATGCCGGGGTCAGAAAAACTGGTGCCTGGGGATGCAATTTTTTTTGATCCCAAATGCAAAAACGGATGCCAGGATGAAATGCAGGGTCGATTTCCAAACTTAAAAATGGTATTGCTTGCTGTTTTTAAAAATCAAGCTTTTTGGTGCCTGAAGAAGAAAACGCGTGATGCCGGGGTCAGAAAAACTGGTGCCTGGGGAGGCAAATTTTTTTGATCCCAAATGCAAAAACGGATGCCAGGACGAAATTCCGGGTCGAATTCCAAACTTAAAAATGGTATTGCTTGCTGTTTTTAAAAATCAAGCTTTTTGGTGCCTGAAGAAGAAAACATGTAATGCCGGGGTCAGAAAAACTGGTGCCTGGGGAGGTAAAATTTTTTTGATCCCAAATGCAAAAACGGATGCCAGGACGAAATTCGGGGTCGAATTCCAAACTTAAAAATGGTATTGCTTGCTGTTTTTAAAAATCAAGCCTTTTGGTGCCTAAAGAAGAAAACGCGTGATGCCGGGGTCAGAAAAAATGATGCCTGGGGAGGCAAAATTTTTTTGATCCCAAATGCAAAAACGGATGCCAGGACGAAGTGCAGGGTCGAATTCCAAACTTAAAAATGGTATTGCTTGCTGTTTTTAAAAATCAAGCATTTTGGTGCCTGAAGAAGAAATCGCGTGATGCCGGGGTCAGAAAAACTGGTGCCTGGGGAGGCAAATTTTTTTTTGATCCCAAATGCAAAAACGGATGCCAGGACGAAATTCCAGGTCGAATTCCAAACTTAAAAATGGTATTGCTTGCTGTTTTTAAAAAGCAAGCATTTTGGTGCCTGAAGAAGAAAACGCGTGATGCCGGGGTCAGAAAAACTGGTGCCTGGGGAGGCAAATTTTTTTTGATCCCAAATGCAAAAACGGATGCCAGGACGAAATTCGGGGTCGAATTCCAAACTTAAAAATGGTATTGCTTGCTGTTTTTAAAAATCAAGCTTTTTGGTGCCTGAAGAAGAAAACGCGTGATGCCGGGGTCAGAAAAACTGGTGCCTGGGGAGGCAAATTTTTTTTTATCCCAAATGTAAAAACGGATGCCAGGACGAAATTCCGGGTCTAATTCCAAACTTAAAAATGGTATTGCTTGCTGTTTTTAAAAATCAAGCATTTTGGGGCCTGAAGAAGAAAACGCGTGATGCCGGGGTCAGAAAAACTGGTGCCTGGAGAGGTAAAAATTTTTTGATCCCAAATGCAAAAACGGATGCCAGGACGAAATTCGGGGTCAAATTCCAATCGTAAAAATGGTATTGCTTGCTGTTTTTAAAAATCAAGCTTTTTCGTGCCTGAAGAAGAAAACGCGTGATGCCGGGGTCAGAAAAACTGGTGCCTGGGGAGGCAAATTTTTTTTGATCCCAAATGCAAAAATCCATGCCAGGATGAGTTTCGGGGTAGAATTCCATACTTAAAAATGGTATTGCTTGCTGTTTTTAAAAATCAGTCTTTATGTGCCTGAAGAAGAAAACGCGTGATGCCGGGGTCAGAAAAAATGATGCCTGGGTAGGCAAAATTTTTTTGATACCAAAGGCAAAAACGGATGCCAGGATGAGATTCAGCGTCGAATTCCAAACTTAAAAATGGTATTGCTTGCTGTTTTTAAAATTCAAGCTCTTTGGTGCCTGAAGAAGAAAACGCGTGATGCCGGGGTCAGAAAAACTGGTGCCTGGGGAGGCAAATTTTTTTTGATCCCAAATGCAAAAACGGATGCCAGGACGAAATTCCGGGTCGAATTCCAAACTTAAAAATGGTATTGCTTGCTGTTTTTAAAAATCAAGCTTTTTGGTGCCTGAAGAAGAAACGCGTGATGCCGGGGTCAGAAAAACTGGTGCCTGGGGAGGCAAATTTTTTTTGATCCCAAAGGCAAAAACAGATGCCAGGACGAAATTCCGGGTCGAATTCCAAACTTAAAAATGGTATTGTTTGCTGTTTTTAAAAATCAAGCATTTTGGTGCCTGAAGAAGAAAACGCGTGATGCCGGGGTCAGAAAAATTGGTGCCTGGGGAGGCAAATTTTTTTTGATCCCAAATGCAAAAACGGATGGCAGGACGAAATTCGGGGTCGAATTCCAATCTTAAAAATGGTATTGCTTGCTGTTTTTAAAAATCAAGCTTTTTGGTGCCTGAAGAAGAAAACGCGTGATGCCGGGGTCAGAAATACAGGTGCCTGGGGAGGCAAATTTTTTTTGATCCCAAATGCAAAAACGGATGCCAGGACGAAATTCGGGGTCGAATTCCAAACTTAAAAATGGTATTGCTTGCTGTTTTTAAAAATCAAGCTTTTTGGTGCCTGAAGAAGAAATCGCGTGATGCCGGGGTCAGAAAAAATGATGCCTGGGTAGGCAAAATTTTTTTGATCCCAAATGCAAAAACGGATGCCAGGACGAAATGCAGGGTCGATCTCCAAACTTAAAAATGGTATTGCTTGCTGTTTTTAAAAATCAAGCTTTTTGGTGCCTGAAGAAGAAAACGCGTGATGCCGGGGTCAGAAAAACTGGTGCCTGGGGAGGCAAATTTTTTTTGATCCCAAATGCAAAAACGGATGCCAGGACGAAATGCAAGGTCGATTTCCAAACTTAAAAATGGTATTGCTTGCTGTTTTTAAAAATCAAGCGTTTTGGTGCCTGAAGAAGAAAACGCGTGATGCCGGGGTCAGAAAAACTGGTGCCTGGGGAGGCAAATTTTTTTTGATCCCAAATGCAAAAACGGATGCCAGGATGAAATTCGGGGTCGAATTCCAAACTTAAAAATGGTATTGCTTGCTGTTTTTAAAAATCAAGCTTTTTGGTGCCTGAAGAAGAAAACGCGTGATGAAAAACTGGTGCCTGGGGAGGCAAATTTTTTTTGATCCCAAATGCAAAAACGGATGCCAGGACGAAATGCAGGGTCGATTTCCAAACTTAAAAATGGTATTGCTTGCTGTTTTTAAAAATGAAGCTTTTTGGTGCCTGAAGAAGAAAACGCGTGATGCCGGGGTCAGAAAAACTGGTGCCTGGGGAGGCAAATTTTTTTTGATCCCAAATGCAAAAACGGATGCCAGGACGAAATGCAAGGTCGATTTCCAAACTTAAAAATGGTATTGCTTGCTGTTTTTAAAAATCAAGCGTTTTGGTGCCTGAAGAAGAAAACGCGTGATGCCGGGGTCAGAAAAACTGGTGCCTGGGGAGGCAAATTTTTTTTGATCCCAAATGCAAAAACGGATGCCAGGACGAAATTCGGGGTCGAATTCCATCCTTAAAAATGGTGTTGCTTGCTGTTTTTAAAAATGAAGCTTTTTCGTGCCTTAAGAAGAAAACGCGTGATGCCGGGGTCAGAAAAACTGACCCCTGGGGAGGCAAATTTTTTTTGATCCCAAATGCAAAAATCCATGCCAGGATGAGTTTCGGGGTAGAATTCCATACTTAAAAATGGTATTGCTTGCTGTTTTCAAAAATCAGTCTTTTTGTGCCTGAAGAAGAAAACGCGTGATGCCGGGGTCAGAAAAAATGATGCCTGGGTAGGCAAAAAATTTTTGATCCCAAAGGCAAAAACGGATGCCATGATGAGATTCAGGGTAGAATTCCAAACTTAAAAATGGTATTGCTTGCTGTTTTTAAAAATCAAGCTTTTTGGTGCCTGAAGAAGAAAACGCGTGATGCCGGGGTCAGAAAAACTGGTGCCTGGGGAGGCAATTTTTTTTTGATCCCAAATGCAAAAACGGATGCCAGGACGAAATTCCGGGTCGAATTCCAAACTTAAAAATGGTATTGCTTGCTGTTTTTAAAAATCAAGCTTTTTGGTGCCTGAAGAAGAAAACGCGTGATGCCGGGGTCAGAAAAACTGGTGCCTGGTGAGGCAAATTTTTTTTGATCCCAAATGCAAAAACGGATGCCAGGACAAAATTCCGGGTCGAATTCCAAACTTAAAAATGGTATTGCTTGCTGTTTTTAAAAATCAAGATTTTTGGTGCCTGAAGAGAAAACAGGTGATGCCGGGGTCAGAAAAACTGGTGCCTGGGGAGGTAAAATTTTTTTGATCCCAAATGCAAAAACGGATGCCAGGATGAAATTCGGGGTCGAATTCCAATCTTAAAAATGGTATTGCTTGCTGTTTTTAAAAATCAAGCTTTTTGATGCCTAAAGAAGAAAACGCGTGATGCCGGGGTCAGAAAAAATGATGCCTGGGTAGGCAAAATTTTTTTGATCCCAAATGCAAAAACGGATGGCAGGACGAAATGCAGGGTCTTATTCCAAACTTCAAAATGGTATTGCTTGCTGTTTTTAAAAATCAAGCATTTTGGTGCCTGAAGAAGAAATCGCGTGATGCCGGGGTCAGAAAAACTGGTGCCTGGGGAGGCAAATTTTTTTTGATCCCAAATGCAAAAATCCATGCCAGGATGAGTTTCGGGGTAGAATTCCATACTTAAAAATGGTATTGCTTGCTGTTTTTAAAAATCAGTCTTTTTGTGACTGAAGAAGAAAACGCGTGATGCCGGGGTCAGAAAAAATGATGCCTGGGTAGGCAAAATTTTTTTGATCCCAAAGGCAAAAACGGATGCCAGGATGAGATTCAGGGTAGAATTCCAAACTTAAAAATGGTATTGCTTGCTGTTTTTAAAAATCAAGCTTTTTGGTGCCTGAAGAAGAAAACGCGTGATGCCGGGGTCAGAAAAAATGATGCCTGGGTAGGCAAAATTTTTTTGATCCCAAAGGCAAAAACAGATGCCAGGACGAAATGCAGGGTCTTATTCCAAACTTCAAAATGGTATTGCTTGCTGTTTTTAAAAATCAAGCATTTTGGTGCCTGAAGAAGAAAACATGTGATGCCGGGGTCAGAAAAACTGGTGCCTGGGGAGGTAAAATTTTTTTGATCCCAAATGCAAAAACGGATGCCAGGACGAAATTCGGGGTCGAATTCCAATCTTAAAAATGGTATTGCTTGCTGTTTTTAAAAATCAAGCTTTTTCGTGCCTGAAGAAGAAAACGCGTGATTCCGGGGTCAGAAAAAATGATGCCTGGGTAGGCAAAAATTTTTTGATCCCAAAGGCAAAAACGGATGCCAGGATGAGATTCAGGGTAGAATTCCATACTTAAAAATGGTATTGCTTGCTGTTTTTAAAAATCAAGCTTTTTGGTGCCTGAAGAAGAAAACGCGTGATGTCGGGGTCAGAAAAACTGGTGCCTGGGGAGGCAAATTTTTTTTGATCCCAAATGCAAAAACGGATGCCAGGACGAAATTCCGGGTCGAATTCCAAACTTAAAAATGGTATTACTTGCTGTTTTTAAAAATCAAGCTTTTTGGTGCCTGAAGAAGAAAACGCGTGATGCCGGGGTCAGAAAAACTGGTGCCTCGGGAGGCAAATTTTTTTTGATCCCAAATGCAAAAACGGATGCCAGGACGAAATTCGGTGTTGAATTCCAAACTTAAAAATGATATTGCTTGCTTTTTTAAAAAATCAAGATTTTTTGTGCCTGAAGAAGAAAATGCGTGATGCCGGGGTCAGAAAAACTGGTGCCCGGGGAGGCAAATTTTTTTTATTCCCAAATGCAAAAACGGATGCCAGGACGAAATGCAGAGTCGAATTCCAAACTTAAAAATGGTATTGCTTGCTGTTTTTAAAAATCAGTCTTTTTGTGCCTGAAGAAGAAAACGCGTGATGCCGGGGTCAGAAAAACAGGTGCATGGGAAGGCAAAATTTTTTTGATCCCAAATGCAAAAATGGATGCCAGGACGAAATTCCGGGTCGAATTCCAATCTTAAAAATGGTATTGCTTGCTGTTTTTAAAAATCAAGCTTTTTCGTGCCTGAAGAAGAAAACGCGTGATTCCGGGGTCAGAAAAAATGATGCCTGGGTAGGCAAAAATTTTTTGATCGCAAAGGCAAAAACGGATGCCAGGATGAGATTCAGGGTAGAATTCCATACTTAAAAATGGTATTGCTTGCTGTTTTTAAAAATCAAGCTTTTTGGTGCCTGAAGAAGAAAACGCGTGATGCCGGGGTCAGAAAAACTGGTGCCTGGGGAGGCAAATTTTTTTTGATCCCAAATGCAAAAATAGATGCCAGTAGGAGATTTGGGGTACAATTCCATACTTAAAAATTGTATTGCTTGCTGTTTTCAAAAATCAAGCTTTTTGGTGCCTGAAGAAGAAACCGCGTGATTCCGGGGTCAGAAAAAATGATGCCTGGGTAGGCAAAATTTTTTTGATCCCAAAGGCAAAAACGGATGCCAGGATGAGATTCAGGGTAGAATTCCATACTTAAAAATGGTATTGCTTGCTGTTTTTAAAAATCAAGCTTTTTGGTGCCTGAAGAAGAAAACGCGTGATGCCGGGGTCAGAAAAACTGGTGCCTGGGGAGGCAAATTTTTTTTGATCCCAAATGCAAAAACGGATGCCAGGACGAAATTCCGGGTCGAATTCCAAACTTAAAAATGGTATTACTTGCTGTTTTTAAAAATCAAGCTTTTTGGTGCCTAAAGAAGAAAACGCGTGATGCCGGGGTCAGAAAAACTGGTGCCTCGGGAGGCAAAATTTTTTTGATCCCAAATGCAAAAACGGATGCCAGGACGAAATTCGGTGTTGAATTCCAAACTTAAAAATGATATTGCTTGCTTTTTAAAAAAATCAAGATTTTTTGTGCCTGAAGAAGAAAATGCGTGATGCCGGGGTCAGAAAAACTGGTGCCTGGGGAGGCAAATTTTTTTTATTCCCAAATGCAAAAACGGATGCCAGGACGAAATGCAGAGTCGAATTCCAAACTGAAAAATGGTATTGCTTGCTGTTTTTAAAAATCAAGCTTTTTGGTGCCTGAAGAAGAAAACGCGTGATGCCGGGGTCAGAAAAACTGGTGCCTGGGAGGCAAAAATTTTTTGATCCCAAATGCAAAAACGGATGCCAGGACGAAATTCGGGGTCGAATTCCAAATTTAAAAATGGTATTGCTTGCTGTTTTTAAAAATCAAGCTTTTTGGTGCCTGAAGAAGAAAACGCGTGATGCCGGGGTCAGAAAAACTGGTGCCTGGGGAGATAAAATTTTTTTGATTCCAATTGCAAAAACGGATGCCAGGACGAAATGCAGGGTCGAATTCCAAACTTAAAAATGGTATTGCTTGCTGTTTTTAAAAATCAAGCATTTTGGTGCCTGAAGAAGAAAACGCGTGATGCCGGGGTCAGAAAAACTGGTGCCTGGGGAGGCAAAAATTTTTTGATCCCAAATGCAAAAACGGATGCCAGGATGAAATTCCGGGTCGAATTCCAAACTTAAAAATGGTATTGCTTGCTGTTTTTAAAAATCAAGCTTTTTGGTGCCTGAAGAAGAAAACATGTGATGCCGGGGTCAGAAAAACTGGTGCCTGGGGAGGTAAATTTTTTTTGATCCCAAATGCAAAAACAGATGCCAGGACGAAATTCGGGGTCGAATTCCAATCTAAAAAATGGTATTGCTTGCTGTTTTTAAAAATCAAGCTTTTTCGTGCCTGAAGAAGAAAACGCGTGATTCCGGGGTCAGAAAAAATGATGCCTGGGTAGGCAAAAATTTTTTGATCCCAAAGGCAAAAACGGATGCCAGGATGAGATTCAGGGTAGAATTCCATACTTAAAAATGGTATTACTTGATGTTTTTAAAAATCAAGCTTTTTGGTGCCTGAAGAAGAAAACGCGTGATGCCGGGGTCAGAAAAACTGGTGCCTCGGGAGGCAAATTTTTTTTGATCCCAAATGCAAAAACGGATGCCAGGACGAAATTCGGTGTTGAATTCCAAACTTAAAAATGATATTGCTTGCTTTTTTAAAAAATCAAGATTTTTTGTGCCTGAAGAAGAAAATGCGTGATGCCGGGGTCAGAAAAACTGGTGCCTGGGGAGGCAAATTTTTTTTATTCCCAAATGCAAAAACGGATGCCAGGACGAAATGCAGAGTCGAATTCCAAACTTAAAAATGGTATTGCTTGCTGTTTTTAAAAATGAAGCTTTTTGGTGCCTGAAGAAGAAAACGCGTGATGCCGGGGTCAGAAAAACTGGTGCCTGGGAGGCAAAATTTTTTTGATCCCAAATGCAAAAACGGATGCCAGGACGAAATTCGGGGTCGAATTCCAAACTTAAAAATGGTATTGCTTGCTGTTTTTAAAAATCAAGCTTTTTGGTGCCTGAAGAAGAAAACGCGTGATGCCGGGGTCAGAAAAACTGGTGCCTGGGGAGGTAAAATTTTTTTGATCCCAAATGCAAAAATGGATGCCAGGACGAAATTCCGGGTCGAATTCCATACTTAAAAATGGTATTGCTTGCTGTTTTCAAAAATCAAGCTTCTTGGTGCCTGAATAAAAAAAGGTGTGATGCCGGGGTCAGAAAAAATGATGCCTGGGTAGGCAAAAAATTTTTGATCCCAAAGGCAAAAACGGATGCCAGGACGAAATGCAGGGTCGAATTCCAAACATAAAAATGGTATTGCTTGCTGTTTTTAAAAATCAAGCTTTTTGGTGCCTGAAGAAGAAAATGCGTGATGCCGGGGTCAGAAAAAATGATGCCTGGGTAGGCAAAAAATTTTTGATCCCAAAGGCAAAAACGGATGCCAGGATGAGATTCAGGGTAGAATTCCATACTTTAAAATGGTATTGCTTGCTGTTTTTAAAAATCAAGCTTTTTGGTGCCTGAAGAAGAAATTGCGTGATGCCGGGGTCAGAAAAACTGGTGCCTGGGGAGGCAAATTTTTTTTGATCCCAAATGCAAAAACGGATGCCAGGACGAAATTCCGGGTCGAATTCCAATCTTAAAAATGGTATTGCTTGCTGTTTTTAAAAATCAAGCTTTTTGGTGCCTAAAGAAGAAAACGCGTGATGCCGGGGTCAGAAAAAATGATGCCTGGGTAGGCAAAAATTTTTTGATCCCAAATGCAAAAACGGATGCCAGGACGAAATGCAGGGTCGAATTCCAAACTTAAAAATGGTATTGCTTTCTTTTTTTAAAAATCAGTCTTTTTGTGCCTGAAGAAGAAAACGCGTGATGCCGGGGTCAGAAAAACTGGTGCCTGGGAAGGCAAAATTTTTTTGATCCCAAATGCAAAAACGGATGCCAGGACGAAATGCAGGGTCGATTTCCAAACTTAAAAATGGTATTGCTTGCTGTTTTTGAAAATCAAGCTTTTTGGTGCCTGAAGAAGAAAACGCGTGATGCCGGGGTCAGAAAAACTGGTGCCTGGGGAGGCAAATTTTTTTTGATCCCAAATGCAAAAACGGATGCCAGGACGAAATTCCGGGTCGAATTCCAAACTTAAAAATGGTATTGCTTGCTGTTTTTAAAAATCAAGCTTTTAGGTGCCTGAAGAAGAAAACACGTGATGCCGGGGTCAGAAAAACTGGTGCCTGGGGAGGCAAATTTTTTTGATCCCAAATGCCAAAACGGATGCCAGGACGAAATTCGGGGTTGAATTCCAAACTTAAAAATGATATTGCTTGCTTTTTTAAAAAATCAAGATTTTTTGTGCCTGAAGAAGAAAATACGTGATGCCGGGGTCAGAAAAACTGGTGCCTGGGGAGGCAAATTTTTTTTGATCCCAAATGCAAAAACGGATGCCAAGACGAAATGCAGGGTTGAATTCCAAACTTAAAAATGGTATTGCTTGCTGTTTTTAAAAATCAAGCATTTTGGTGCCTGAAGAAGAAAACGCGTGATGCCGGGGTCAGAAAAACTGGTGCCTGGGGATGCAATTTTTTTTGATCCCAAATGCAAAAACGGATGCCAGGACGAAATGCAGGGTCGATTTCCAAACTTAAAAATGGTATTGCTTGCTGTTTTTAAAAATCAAGCTTTTTGGTGCCTGAAGAAGAAAACGCGTGATGCCGGGGTCAGAAAAACTGGTGCCTGGGGAGGCAAATTTTTTTGATCCCAAATGCAAAAACGGATGCCAGGACGAAATTCCGGGTCGAATTCCAAACTTAAAAATGGTATTGCTTGCTGTTTTTAAAAATCAAGCTTTTTGGTGCCTGAAGAAGAAAACACGTAATGCCGGGGTCAGAAAAACTGGTGCCTGGGGAGGTAAAATTTTTTTGATCCCAAATGCAAAAACGGATGCCAGGACGAAATTCGGGGTCGAATTCCAAACTTAAAAATGGTATTGCTTGCTGTTTTTAAAAATCAAGCCTTTTCGTGCCTGAAGAAGAAATCGCGTGATGCCAGGGTCAGAAAAACTGGTGCCTGGGGAGGCAAATTTTTTTTGATCCCAAATGCAAAAACGGATGCCAGGACGAAATTCCAGGTCGAATTCCAAACTTAAAAATGGTATTGCTTGCTGTTTTTAAAAAGCAAGCATTTTGGTGCCTGAAGAAGAAAACGCGTGATGCCGGGGTCAGAAAAACTGGTGCCTGGGGAGGCAATTTTTTTTGATCCCAAATGAAAAATGGATGCCAGGATGAGATTGAGGGAAGGAAATGCGTGATGCTGGGGTCAGAAAAAGTGGTTTCTGGAGAGGCAAATTTTTTTTGATACCAAATGCAAAAATGGATGCCAGGATGAGATTCGGGGTAGAATTCCATACTTAAAAATGATATTGCTTGCTGTTTTTAAAAATCAAGCTTTTTCGTGCCTAAAAAAGAATACGCGTGATGCCGGGCTCAGAAAAATTGGTGCCTGGGGAGAAAAATTTTTTTTTATTCCAAATGCAAAAATGGATACCAAGATGAGATTCAGGGTAGAATTCCGTACTTAAAAATGGTATTGGTTGCTGTTTTTAAAAATCAAGCTTTTTGGTGCCTAAAAAGAAAACGCGTGATGCCGGGGTCAGAAAAACTGATGTTTGGGGAGGCAAATTTTTTTTGATTCCAAATGGAAAAATGGATGCCAGGATGAGATTCGGGGTAGAATTCCATACTTAAAAATGGGATTGCTTTCTGTTGTTAAATATCAAGCTTTTTTTGCCTGAAGAAGAAAACGCCTGATGCCGGGGTCAGAAAAATTGGTACCTGGGGAGGCAAATTTTTTTTGATCCCAAATGCAAAAATGGATGCCAGGACGAGATTCGGGGTAGAATATCCTACTTAAAAATGGTATTGCTTGCTGTTTTTAAAAATCAAGATTTTTCGTGCCTAAAAAAGAAAACGCGTGATGCCGGTGTCAGAAAAATTGGTAGCTGGTGAGGCAAATTTTTTTTGATCCCAAATGCAAAAACGGATGCCAAGATGAGATTCGGGGTAGAATTCCATACTTAAAAAGTTTATTGCTTGCTGTTTTTAAAAATCAAGCTTTTTGGTGCCTAAAGAAGAATATGCGTGATGCCGGGGTCAGAAAAAGTGATGTCTGGGGAGGCAATTTTTTTTGATCCCAAATGAAAAATGGATGCCAGGATGAGATTGAGGGAAGGAAATGCGTGATGCCGGGGTCAGAAAAAGTGGTTTCTGGGGAGGCAAATTTTTTTTGATACCAAATGCAAAAATGGAGGCCAGGATGAGATTCGGGGCAGAATTCCACACTTAAAAATGGTATTCTTACTGTTTTTCAAAATCAAGCTTTTTGGTGCCTAAAGAAGAAAACGCGTGATGCCGGGGTCAGAAAAAGTGATGTTTGGGGAGGCAAATTTTTTTTTATCCCAAATGCAAAAATGGATGCCAGGACGAGATTCAGGGTAGAATTCCATGCTTAAAAATGGTATTGCTTGCTGTTTTTAAAAATCAAGCTTTTTGTGCCTGAAGAAGAAAACACGTGATGCCGGGGTCAGAAAAAGTGATGTTTGGGGAGGCAATTTTTTTTTGATTCCAAATGCAAAAATGGATGCCAGGACGAGATTCGGGGTAGAATTCCACACTTAAAGATGGTATTGCTTGCTGTTTTTAAAAATCAAGCTTTTTGGTGCCTGAAGAAGAAAACGCGTGATGCCGGGGTCAGAAAAACTGGTGCCTGGGAGGCAAAATTTTTTTGATCCCAAATGCAAAAATGGATGCCAGGACGAAATTCGGGGTCGAATTCCAATCTTAAAAATGGTATTGCTTGCTGTTTTTAAAAATCAAGCTTTTTGGTGCCTAAAGAAGAAAACGCGTGATGCCGGGGTCAGAAAAAATGATGCCTGGGAAGGCAAAAATTTTTTGATCCCAAATGCAAAAACGGATGCCAGGACGAAATGCAGAGTCGAATTCCAAACTTAAAAATGGTATTGCTTGCTGTTTTTAAAAATCAGTCTTTTTGTGCCTGAAGAAGAAAACGCGTGATGCCGGGGTCAGAAAAACTGGTGCATGGGAAGGCAAATTTTTTTTGATTCCAAATGCAAAAACAGATGCCAGTAGGAGATTTGGGGTACAATTCCATACTTAAAAATGGTATTGCTTGCTGTTTTCAAAAATCAAGCTTTTTGGTGCCTGAAGAAGAAAACGCATGATGCCGGGGTCAGAAAAACTGGTGCCTGGGAGGCAAATTTTTTTTGATCCCAAATGCAAAAAGGGATGCCAGGATGAAATTCGGGGTCGAATTCCAATCTTAAAAATGGTATTGCTTGCTGTTTTTAAAAATCAAGCTTTTTGGTGCCTGAAGAAGAAAACATGTGATGCCGGGGTCAGAAAAACTGGTGCCTGGGGAGGTAAAATTTTTTTGATCCCAAATGCAAAAACGGATGCCAGGACGAAATTCGGGGTCGAATTCCAATCTTAAAAATGGTATTGCTTGCTGTTTTTAAAAATCAAGCTTTTTCGTGCCTGAAGAAGAAAACGCGTGATTCCGGGGTCAGAAAAAATGATGCCTGGGTAGGCAAAAATTTTTTGATCCCAAAGGCAAAAACGGATGCCAGGATGAGATTCAGGGTAGAATTCCATACTTAAAAATGGTATTGCTTGCTGTTTTTAAAAATCAAGCTTTTTGGTGCCTGAAGAAGAAAACGCGTGATGTCGGGGTCAGAAAAACTGGTGCCTGGGGAGGCAAATTTTTTTTGATCCCAAATGCAAAAACGGATGCCAGGACGAAATTCCGGGTCGAATTCCAAACTTAAAAATGGTATTACTTGCTGTTTTTAAAAATCAAGCTTTTTGGTGCCTGAAGAAGAAAACGCGTGATGCCGGGGTCAGAAAAACTGGTGCCTCGGGAGGCAAATTTTTTTTGATCCCAAATGCAAAAACGGATGCCAGGACGAAATTCGGTGTTGAATTCCAAACTTAAAAATGATATTGCTTGCTTTTTTAAAAAATCAAGATTTTTTGTGCCTGAAGAAGAAAATGCGTGATGCCGGGGTCAGAAAAACTGGTGCCTGGGGAGGCAAATTTTTTTTATTCCCAAATGCAAAAACGGATGCCAGGACGAAATGCAGAGTCGAATTCCAAACTTAAAAATGGTATTGCTTGCTGTTTTTAAAAATCAGTCTTTTTGTGCCTGAAGAAGAAAACGCGTGATGCCGGGGTCAGAAAAACTGGTGCATGGGAAGGCAAAATTTTTTTGATCCCAAATGCAAAAATGGATGCCAGGACGAAATTCCGGGTCGAATTCCAATCTTAAAAATGGTATTGCTTGCTGTTTTTAAAAATCAAGCTTTTTGGTGCCTAAAGAAGAAAACGCGTGATGCCGGGGTCAGAAAAAATGATGCCTGGGTAGGCAAAATTTTTTTGATCCCAAATGCAAAAACGGATGCCAGGACGAAATTCCGGGTCGAATTCCAAACTTAAAAATGGTATTGCTTGCTGTTTTTAAAAATCAGTCTTTTTGTGCCTGAAGAAGAAAACGCGTGATGCCGGGGTCAGAAAAACTGGTGCATGGGAAGGCAAATTTTTTTTGATCCCAAATGCAAAAACAGATGCCAGTAAGAGATTTGGGGTACAATTCCATACTTAAAAATTGTATTGCTTGCTGTTTTCAAATTTCAAGCTTTTTGGTGCCTGAAGAAGAAAACGCATGATGCCGGGGTCAGAAAAACTGGTGCCTGGGGAGGCAAAAATTTTTTGATCCCAAATGCAAAAATCCATGCCAGGATGAGTTTCGGAGTAGAATTCCATACTTAAAAATGGTATTGCTTGCTGTTTTTAAAAATCAGTCTTTTTGTGCCTGAAGAAGAAAACGCGTGATGCCGGGGTCGGAAAAACTGGTGCATGGGAAGGCAAAATTTTTTTGATCCCAAATGCAAAAACAGATGCCAGTAAGAGATTTGGGGTACAATTCCATACTTAAAAATGGTATTGCTTGCTGTTTTCAAAAATCAAGCTTCTTGGTGCCTGAATAAAAAAAGGTGTGATGCCGGGGTCAGAAAAAATGATGCCTGGGTAGGCAAAAAATTTTTGATCCCAAAGGCAAAAACGGATGCCAGGACGAAATGCAGGGTCGAATTCCAAACATAAAAATGGTATTGCTTGCTGTTTTTAAAAATCAAGCTTTTTGGTGCCTGAAGAAGAAAATGCGTGATGCCGGGGTCAGAAAAAATGATGCCTGGGTAGGCAAAAAATTTTTGATCCCAAAGGCAAAAACGGATGCCAGGATGAGATTCAGGGTAGAATTCCATACTTAAAAATGGTATTGCTTGCTGTTTTTAAAAATCAAGCTTTTTGGTGCCTGAAGAAGAAATTGCGTGATGCCGGGGTCAGCAAAACTGGTGCCTGGGGAGGCAAATTTTTTTTGATCCCAAATGCAAAAACGGATGCCAGGACGAAATTCCGGGTCGAATTCCAATCTTAAAAATGGTATTGCTTGCTGTTTTTAAAAATCAAGCTTTTTGGTGCCTAAAGAAGAAAACGCGTGATGCCGGGGTCAGAAAAAATGATGCCTGGGTAGGCAAAATTTTTTTGATCCCAAATGCAAAAACGGATGCCAGGACGAAATGCAGGGTCGAATTCCAAACTTAAAAATGGTATTGTTTTCTTTTTTTAAAAATCAGTCTTTTTGTGCCTGAAGAAGAAAACGCGTGATGCCGGGGTCAGAAAAACTGGTGCCTGGGAAGGCAAAATTTTTTTGATCCCAAATGCAAAAACGGATGCCAGGACGAAATGCAGGGTCGATTTCCAAACTTAAAAATGGTATTGCTTGCTGTTTTTAAAAATCAAGCTTTTTGGTGCCTGAAGAAGAAAACGCGTGATGCCGGGGTCAGAAAAACTGGTGCCTGGGGAGGCAAATTTTTTTTGATCCCAAATGCAAAAACGGATGCCAGGACGAAATTCGGGGTTGAATTCCAAATTTAAAAATGATATTGCTTGCTTTTTTAAAAAATCAAGATTTTTTGTGCCTGAAGAAGAAAATACGTGATGCCGGGGTCAGAAAAACTGGTGCCTGGGGAGGCAAATTTTTTTTGATCCCAAATGCAAAAATGGATGCCAAGACGAAATGCAGGGTTGAATTCCAAACTTAAAAATGGTATTGCTTGCTGTTTTTAAAAATCAAGCATTTTGGTGCCTGAAGAAGAAAACGCGTGATGCCGGGGTCAGAAAAACTGGTGCCTGGGGATGCAATTTTTTTTGATCCCAAATGCAAAAACGGATGCCAGGACGAAATGCAGGGTCGATTTCCAAACTTAAAAATGGTATTGCTTGCTGTTTTTAAAAATCAAGCTTTTTGGTGCCTGAAGAAGAAAACGCGTCATGCCGGGGTCAGAAAAACTGGTGCCTGGGGAGGCAAATTTTTTTGATCCCAAATGCAAAAACGGATGCCAGGACGAAATTCCGGGTCGAATTCCAAACTTAAAAATGGTATTGCTTGCTGTTTTTAAAAATCAAGCTTTTTGGTGCCTGAAGAAGAAAACACGTAATGCCGGGGTCAGAAAAACTGGTGCCTGGGGAGGTAAAATTTTTTTGATCCCAAATGCAAAAACGGATGCCAGGACGAAATTCGGGGTCGAATTCCAAACTTAAAAATGGTATTGCTTGCTGTTTTTAAAAATCAAGCCTTTTCGTGCCTGAAGAAGAAATCGCGTGATGCCAGGGTCAGAAAAACTGGTGCCTGGGGAGGCAAATTTTTTTTGATCCCAAATGCAAAAACGGATGCCAGGACGAAATTCCAGGTCGAATTCCAAACTTAAAAATGGTATTGCTTGCTGTTTTTAAAAAGCAAGCATTTTGGTGCCTGAAGAAGAAAACGCGTGATGCCGGGGTCAGAAAAACTGGTGCCTGGGGAGGCAATTTTTTTTTATCCCAAATGAAAAATGGATGCCAGGATGAGATTGAGGGAAGGAAATGCGTGATGCTGGGGTCAGAAAAAGTGGTTTCTGGAGAGGCAAATTTTTTTTGATACCAAATGCAAAAATGGATGCCAGGATGAGATTCGGGGTAGAATTCCATACTTAAAAATGATATTGCTTGCTGTTTTTAAAAATCAAGCTTTTTCGTGCCTAAAAAAGAATACGCGTGATGCCGGGCTCAGAAAAATTGGTGCCTGGGGAGGCAAATTTTTTTTTATTCCAAATGCAAAAATGGATACCAAGATGAGATTCAGGGTAGAATTCCATACTTAAAAATGGTATTGGTTGCTGTTTTTAAAAATCAAGCTTTTTGGTGCCTAAAAAGAAAACGCGTGATGCCGGGGTCAGAAAAACTGATGTTTGGGGAGGCAAATTTTTTTTGATTCCAAATGGAAAAATGGATGCCAGGATGAGATTCGGGGTAGAATTCCATACTTAAAAATGGGATTGCTTTCTGTTGTTAAATATCAAGCTTTTTTTGCCTGAAGAAGAAAACGCCTGATGCCGGGGTCAGAAAAATTGGTACCTGGGGAGGCAAATTTTTTTTGATCCCAAATGCAAAAATGGATGCCAGGACGAGATTCGGGGTAGAATATCCTACTTAAAAATGGTATTGCTTGCTGTTTTTAAAAATCAAGATTTTTCGTGCCTAAAAAAGAAAACGCGTGATGCCGGTGTCAGAAAAATTGGTAGCTGGTGAGGCAAATTTTTTTTGATCCCAAATGCAAAAACGGATGCCAAGATGAGATTCGGGGTAGAATTCCATACTTAAAAAGTTTATTGCTTGCTGTTTTTAAAAATCAAGCTTTTTGGTGCCTAAAGAAGAAAATGCGTGATGCCGGGGTCAGAAAAAGTGATGTCTGGGGAGGCAATTTTTTTTGATCCCAAATGAAAAATGGATGCCAGGATGAGATTGAGGGAAGGAAATGCGTGATGCCGGGGTCAGAAAAAGTGGTTTCTGGGGAGGCAAATTTTTTTTGATACCAAATGCAAAAATGGAGGCCAGGATGAGATTCGGGGCAGAATTCCACACTTAAAAATGGTATTCTTACTGTTTTTCAAAATCAAGCTTTTTGGTGCCTAAAGAAGAAAACGCGTGATGCCGGGGTCAGAAAAAGTGATGTTTGGGGAGGCAAATTTTTTTTTATCCCAAATGCAAAAATGGATGCCAGGACGAGATTCAGGGTAGAATTCCATGCTTAAAAATGGTATTGCTTGCTGTTTTTAAAAATCAAGCTTTTTGTGCCTGAAGAAGAAAACACGTGATGCCGGGGTCAGAAAAAGTGATGTTTGGGGAGGCAATTTTTTTTTGATTCCAAATGCAAAAATGGATGCCAGGACGAGATTCGGGGTAGAATTCCACACTTAAAGATGGTATTGCTTGCTGTTTTTAAAAATCAAGCTTTTTGGTGCCTGAAGAAAAAAACGCTTGATGCCGGGGTCAGAAAAAATTTGTGCCTGGGGAGGCCAATTTTTTTTGATCCCAAATGCAAAAACGGATGCCAAGATGAGATTCACAGTAGAATTCCATACTTAAAAATGGTATTGCTTGCTGTTTTTAAAAATCAAGCTTTTTGGTGCCTAAAGAAGAAAACGCGTGATGCCGGGGTCAGAAAAAGTGATGTCTGGGGAGACAATTTTTTTTGATCCCAAATGAAAAATGGATGCCAGGATGAGATTGAGGGAAGGAAATGCGTGATGCCGGGGTCAGAAAAAGTGGTTTCTGGGGAGGCAAATTTTTTTTGACACCAAATGCAAAAATGGAGGCCAGGATGAGATTCGGGGCAGAATTCCACACTTAAAAATGGTATTCTTACTGTTTTTCAAAATCAAGCTTTTTGGTGCCTAAAGAAGAAAACGCGTGATGCCGGGGTCAGAAAAAGTGATGTTTGGGGAGGCAAATTTTTTTTTATCCCAAATGCAAAAATGGATGCCAGGACGAGATTCGGGGTAGAATTCCATGCTTAAAAATGGTATTTCTTGCTGTTTTTAAAAATCAAGCTTTTTTTCCCTGAAGCGTGATGCCGGGGTAAGAAAAATTGGTGCCTGGGGAGGCAATTTTTTTTTGATCCCAAATGCAAAAACGGATGCCAAGATGAGATTCACGGTAAAATTCCATACTTAAAAAGTTTATTGCTTGCTGTTTTTAAAAATCAAGCTTTTTGTGCCTGAAGAAGAAAACGCGTGATGCCGGGGTCAGAAAAACTGTTGCCTGCGGAGGCCAATTTTTTTTGATCCAAAACGCAAAAATGGATGCCCGGATGAGATTCAGGGTAGAATTCCATACTTAAAAATGGTATTGCTTCCTGTTTATAAAAATCAAGCTTTTTGTTGCCTAAAGAAGAAAACCCGTGATGCCGGGCTCAGAAAAATTGGTGTCTGGGGAGGCAAATTTTTTTTGATTCCAAATGGAAAAATGGATGCCAGGATGAGATTCGGGGTAGAATTCCATACGTAAAAATGGTATTGCTCGCTGTTTTTAAAAATCAAGATTTTTCGGGCCTAAAAAAGAAAACGCGTGATGCCGGTGTCAGAAAAATTGGTAGCTGGTGAGGCAATTTTTTTGATCCCAAATGCAAAAATGGATGCCAGGATGAGATTCGCGGCAGAATTCCATACTTAAAAATGGTATTGCTTGCTGTTTTTAAAAATCAAGCTTTTTCGTGCCTAAAAAAGAATACGCGTGATGTCGGGGTCAGAAAAATTGGTTCCTGGGGAGGCCAATTTCTTTTGACCCAAAACGCAAAAATGGATGCCAGGATGAGATTCGGGGTTGAATTCCATACTTAAAAATGGTATTGCTTGCTGTTTTTAAAAATCAAGCTTTTTGGTGCCTAAAGAAGAAAATGCGTGATGCCGGGGTCAGAAAAAGTGATGTCTGGGGAGGCAATTTTTTTTGATCCCAAATGAAAAATGGATGCCGGGATGAGATTGAGGGAAGGAAATGCGTGATGCCGGGGTCAGAAAAAATGGTTTCTGGAGAGGCAAATTTTTTTTGATACCAAATGCAAAAATGGATGCCAGGATGAGATTCGGGGTAGAATTCCATACTTAAAAATGATATTGCTTGCTGTTTTTAAAAATCAAGCTTTTTCGTGCCTAAAAAAGAATACGCGTGATGCCGGGCTCAGAAAAATTGGTGCCTGGGGAGGCAAATTTTTTTTTATTCCAAATGCAAAAATGGATACCAAGATGAGATTCAGGGTAGAATTCCATACTTAAAAATGGTATTGGTTGCTGTTTTTAAAAATCAAGCTTTTTGGTGCCTAAAGAAGAAAACGCGTGATGCCGGGGTCAGAAAAACTGATGTTTGGGGAGGCAAATTTTTTTTGATTCCAAATGGAAAAATGGATGCCAGGATGATATTCGGGGTAGAATTCCATACTTAAAAATGGGATTGCTTTCTGTTGTTAAATATCAAGCTTTTTTTGCCTGAAGAAGAAAACGCCTGATGCCGGGGTCAGAAAAATTGGTACCTGGGGAGGCAAATTTTTTTTGATCCCAAATGCAAAAATGGATGCCAGGACAAGATTCGGGGTAGAATATCCTACTTAAAAATCGTATTGCTTGCTGTTTTTAAAAATCAAGATTTTTCGTGCCTAAAAAAGAAAACGCGTGATGCCGGTGTCAGAAAAATTGGTAGCTGGTGAGGCAAATTTTTTTTGATCCCAAATGCAAAAACGGATGCCAAGATGAGATTCGGGGTAGAATTCCATACTTAAAAAGTTTATTGCTTGCTGTTTTTAAAAATCAAGCTTTTTGGTGCCGAAAGAAGAAAATGCGTGATGCCGGGGTCAGAAAAAGTGATGTCTGGGGAGGCAATTTTTTTTGATCCCAAATGAAAAATGGATGCCAGGATGAGATTGAGGGAAGGAAATGCGTGATGCCGGGGTCAGAAAAAGTGGTTTCTGGGGAGGCAAATTTTTTTTGATACCAAATGCAAAAATGGAGGCCAGGATGAGATTCGGGGCAGAATTCCACACTTAAAAATGGTATTCTTACTGTTTTTCAAAATCAAGCTTTTTGGTGCCTAAAGAAGAAAACGCGTGAAAAAGTGATGTTTGGGGAGGCAAATTTTTTTTTATCCCAAATGCAAAAATGGATGCCAGGACGAGATTCAGGGTAGAATTCCATGCTTAAAAATGGTATTGCTTGCTGTTTTTAAAAATCAAGCTTTTTGTGCCTGAAGAAGAAAACGCGTGATGCCGGGGTCAGAAAAAGTGATGTTTGGGGAGGCAATTTTTTTTTGATTCCAAATGCAAAAATGGATGCCAGGACGAGATTCGGGGTAGAATTCCACACTTAAAAATGGTATTGCTTGCTGTTTTTAAAAATCAAGCTTTTTGGTGCCTGAAGAAAAAAACGCTTGATGCCGGGGTCAGAAAAAATTTGTGCCTGGGGAGGCCAATTTTTTTTGATCCCAAATGCAAAAACGGATGCCAAGATGAGATTCACAGTAGAATTCCATACTTAAAAATGGTATTGCTTGCTGTTTTTAAAAATCAAGCTTTTTGGTGCCTAAAGAAGAAAACGCGTGATGCCGGGGTCAGAAAAAGTGATGTCTGGGGAGGCAATTTTTTTTGATCCCAAATGAAAAATGGATGCCAGGATGAGATTGAGGGAAGGAAATGCGTGATGCCGGGGTCAGAAAAAGTGGTTTCTGGGGAGGCAAATTTTTTTTGACACCAAATGCAAAAATGGAGGCCAGGATGAGATTCGGGGCAGAATTCCACACTTAAAAATGGTATTCTTACTGTTTTTCAAAATCAAGCTTTTTGGTGCCTAAAGGAGAAAACGCGTGATGCCGGGGTCAGAAAAAGTGATGTTTGGGGAGGCAAATTTTTTTTTATCCCAAATGCAAAAATGGATGCCAGGACGAGATTCGGGGTAGAATTCCATGCTTAAAAATGGTATTTCTTGCTGTTTTTAAAAATCAAGCTTTTTTTGCCTGAAGCGTGATGCCGGGGTAAGAAAAATTGGTGCCTGGGGAGGCAATTTTTTTTTGATCCCAAATGCAAAAACGGATGCCAAGATGAGATTCACGGTAAAATTCCATACTTAAAAAGTTTATTGCTTGCTGTTTTTAAAAATCAAGCTTTTTGTACCTGAAGAAGAAAACGCGTGATGCCGGGGTCAGAAAAACTGGTGCCTGCGGAGGCCAATTTTTTTTGATCCAAAACGCAAAAATGGATGCCAGGATGAGATTCAGGGTAGAATTCCATACTTAAAAATGGTATTGCTTCCTGTTTATAAAAATCAAGCTTTTTGTTGCCTAAAGAAGAAAACCCGTGATGCCGGGGTCAGAAAAATTGGTGTCTGGGGAGGCAAATTTTTTTTGATTCCAAATGGAAAAATGGATGCCAGGATGAGATTCGGGGTAGAATTCCATACGTAAAAATGGTATTGCTCGCTGTTTTTAAAAATCAAGCTTTTTGGTGCCTAAAGAAGAAAACGCGTGATGCCGGGGTCAGAAAAAGTGATGTCTGGGGAGGCAATTTTTTTTGATCCCAAATGAAAAATGGATGCCAGGATGAGATTGAGGGAAGGAAATGCGTGATGCCGGGGTCAGAAAAAGTGGTTTCTGGAGAGGCAAATTTTTTTTGATACCAAATGCAAAAATGGATGCCAGGATGAGATTCGGGGTAGAATTCCATACTTAAAAATGATATTGCTTGCTGTTTTTAAAAATCAAGCTTTTTCGTGCCTAAAAAAGAATACGCGTGATGCCGGGCTCAGAAAAAGTGGTTTCTGGGGAGGCAAATTTTTTTTGACACCAAATGCAAAAATGGAGGCCAGGATGAGATTCGGGGCAGAATTCCACACTTAAAAATGGTATTCTTACTGTTTTTCAAAATCAAGCTTTTTGGTGCCTAAAGAAGAAAACGCATGATGCCGGGGTCAGAAAAAGTGATGTTTGGGGAGGCAAATTTTTTTTTATCCCAAATGCAAAAATGGATGCCAGGACGAGATTCGGGGTAGAATTCCATGCTTAAAAATGGTATTTCTTGCTGTTTTTAAAAATCAAGCTTTTTTTGCCTGAAGCGTGATGCCGGGGTAAGAAAAATTGGTGCCTGGGGAGGCAATTTTTTTGATCCCAAATGCAAAAATGGATGCCAGGATGAGATTCGCGGCAGAATTCCATACTTAAAAATGGTATTGCTTGCTGTTTTTAAAAATCAAGCTTTTTCGTGCCTAAAAAAGAATACGCGTGATGTCGGGGTCAGAAAAATTGGTTCCTGGGGAGGCCAATTTCTTTTGACCCAAAACGCAAAAATGGATGCCAGGATGAGATTCGGGGTTGAATTCCATACTTAAAAATGGTATTGCTTGCTGTTTTTAAAAATCAAGCTTTTTGGTGCCTAAAGAAGAAAATGCGTGATGCCGGGGTCAGAAAAAGTGATGTCTGGGGAGGCAATTTTTTTTGATCCCAAATGAAAAATGGATGCCGGGATGAGATTGAGGGAAGGAAATGCGTGATGCCGGGGTCAGAAAAAATGGTTTCTGGAGAGGCAAATTTTTTTTGATACCAAATGCAAAAATGGATGCCAGGATGAGATTCGGGGTAGAATTCCATACTTAAAAATGATATTGCTTGCTGTTTTTAAAAATCAAGCTTTTTCGTGCCTAAAAAAGAATACGCGTGATGCCGGGCTCAGAAAAATTGGTGCCTGGGGAGGCAAATTTTTTTTTATTCCAAATGCAAAAATGGATACCAAGATGAGATTCAGGGTAGAATTCCATACTTAAAAATGGTATTGGTTGCTGTTTTTAAAAATCAAGCTTTTTGGTGCCTAAAGAAGAAAACGCGTGATGCCGGGGTCAGAAAAACTGATGTTTGGGGAGGCAAATTTTTTTTTATTCCAAATGGAAAAATGGATGCCAGGATGATATTCGGGGTAGAATTCCATACTTAAAAATGGGATTGCTTTCTGTTGTTAAATATCAAGCTTTTTTTGCCTGAAGAAGAAAACGCCTGATGCCGGGGTCAGAAAAATTGGTACCTGGGGAGGCAAATTTTTTTTGATCCCAAATGCAAAAATGGATGCCAGGACAAGATTCGGGGTAGAATATCCTACTTAAAAATCGTATTGCTTGCTGTTTTTAAAAATCAAGATTTTTCGTGCCTAAAAAAGAAAACGCGTGATGCCGGTGTCAGAAAAATTGGTAGCTGGTGAGGCAAATTTTTTTTGATCCCAAATGCAAAAACGGATGCCAAGATGAGATTCGGGGTAGAATTCCATACTTAAAAAGTTTATTGCTTGCTGTTTTTAAAAATCAAGCTTTTTGGTGCCGAAAGAAGAAAATGCGTGATGCCGGGGTCAGAAAAAGTGATGTCTGGGGAGGCAATTTTTTTTGATCCCAAATGAAAAATGGATGCCAGGATGAGATTGAGGGAAGGAAATGCGTGATGCCGGGGTCAGAAAAAGTGGTTTCTGGGGAGGCAAATTTTTTTTGATACCAAATGCAAAAATGGAGGCCAGGATGAGATTCGGGGCAGAATTCCACACTTAAAAATGGTATTCTTACTGTTTTTCAAAATCAAGCTTTTTGGTGCCTAAAGAAGAAAACGCGTGAAAAAGTGATGTTTGGGGAGGCAAATTTTTTTTTATCCCAAATGCAAAAATGGATGCCAGGACGAGATTCAGGGTAGAATTCCATGCTTAAAAATGGTATTGCTTGCTGTTTTTAAAAATCAAGCTTTTTGTGCCTGAAGAAGAAAACGCGTGATGCCGGGGTCAGAAAAAGTGATGTTTGGGGAGGCAATTTTTTTTTGATTCCAAATGCAAAAATGGATGCCAGGACGAGATTCGGGGTAGAATTCCACACTTAAAAATGGTATTGCTTGCTGTTTTTAAAAATCAAGCTTTTTGGTGCCTGAAGAAAAAAACGCTTGATGCCGGGGTCAGAAAAAATTTGTGCCTGGGGAGGCCAATTTTTTTTGATCCCAAATGCAAAAACGGATGCCAAGATGAGATTCACAGTAGAATTCCATACTTAAAAATGGTATTGCTTGCTGTTTTTAAAAATCAAGCTTTTTGGTGCCTAAAGAAGAAAACGCGTGATGCCGGGGTCAGAAAAAGTGATGTCTGGGGAGGCAATTTTTTTTGATCCCAAATGAAAAATGGATGCCAGGATGAGATTGAGGGAAGGAAATGCGTGATGCCGGGGTCAGAAAAAGTGGTTTCTGGGGAGGCAAATTTTTTTTGACACCAAATGCAAAAATGGAGGCCAGGATGAGATTCGGGGCAGAATTCCACACTTAAAAATGGTATTCTTACTGTTTTTCAAAATCAAGCTTTTTGGTGCCTAAAGGAGAAAACGCGTGATGCCGGGGTCAGAAAAAGTGATGTTTGGGGAGGCAAATTTTTTTTTATCCCAAATGCAAAAATGGATGCCAGGACGAGATTCGGGGTAGAATTCCATGCTTAAAAATGGTATTTCTTGCTGTTTTTAAAAATCAAGCTTTTTTTGCCTGAAGCGTGATGCCGGGGTAAGAAAAATTGGTGCCTGGGGAGGCAATTTTTTTTTGATCCCAAATGCAAAAACGGATGCCAAGATGAGATTCACGGTAAAATTCCATACTTAAAAAGTTTATTGCTTGCTGTTTTTAAAAATCAAGCTTTTTGTACCTGAAGAAGAAAACGCGTGATGCCGGGGTCAGAAAAACTGGTGCCTGCGGAGGCCAATTTTTTTTGATCCAAAACGCAAAAATGGATGCCAGGATGAGATTCAGGGTAGAATTCCATACTTAAAAATGGTATTGCTTCCTGTTTATAAAAATCAAGCTTTTTGTTGCCTAAAGAAGAAAACCCGTGATGCCGGGGTCAGAAAAATTGGTGTCTGGGGAGGCAAATTTTTTTTGATTCCAAATGGAAAAATGGATGCCAGGATGAGATTCGGGGTAGAATTCCATACGTAAAAATGGTATTGCTCGCTGTTTTTAAAAATCAAGCTTTTTGGTGCCTAAAGAAGAAAACGCGTGATGCCGGGGTCAGAAAAAGTGATGTCTGGGGAGGCAATTTTTTTTGATCCCAAATGAAAAATGGATGCCAGGATGAGATTGAGGGAAGGAAATGCGTGATGCCGGGGTCAGAAAAAGTGGTTTCTGGAGAGGCAAATTTTTTTTGATACCAAATGCAAAAATGGATGCCAGGATGAGATTCGGGGTAGAATTCCATACTTAAAAATGATATTGCTTGCTGTTTTTAAAAATCAAGCTTTTTCGTGCCTAAAAAAGAATACGCGTGATGCCGGGCTCAGAAAAAGTGGTTTCTGGGGAGGCAAATTTTTTTTGACACCAAATGCAAAAATGGAGGCCAGGATGAGATTCGGGGCAGAATTCCACACTTAAAAATGGTATTCTTACTGTTTTTCAAAATCAAGCTTTTTGGTGCCTAAAGAAGAAAACGCATGATGCCGGGGTCAGAAAAAGTGATGTTTGGGGAGGCAAATTTTTTTTTATCCCAAATGCAAAAATGGATGCCAGGACAAGATTCGGGGTAGAATATCCTACTTAAAAATCGTATTGCTTGCTGTTTTTAAAAATCAAGATTTTTCGTGCCTAAAAAAGAAAACGCGTGATGCCGGTGTCAGAAAAATTGGTAGCTGGTGAGGCAAATTTTTTTTGATCCCAAATGCAAAAACGGATGCCAAGATGAGATTCGGGGTAGAATTCCATACTTAAAAAGTTTATTGCTTGCTGTTTTTAAAAATCAAGCTTTTTGGTGCCGAAAGAAGAAAATGCGTGATGCCGGGGTCAGAAAAAGTGATGTCTGGGGAGGCAATTTTTTTTGATCCCAAATGAAAAATGGATGCCAGGATGAGATTGAGGGAAGGAAATGCGTGATGCCGGGGTCAGAAAAAGTGGTTTCTGGGGAGGCAAATTTTTTTTGATACCAAATGCAAAAATGGAGGCCAGGATGAGATTCGGGGCAGAATTCCACACTTAAAAATGGTATTCTTACTGTTTTTCAAAATCAAGCTTTTTGGTGCCTAAAGAAGAAAACGCGTGAAAAAGTGATGTTTGGGGAGGCAAATTTTTTTTTATCCCAAATGCAAAAATGGATGCCAGGACGAGATTCAGGGTAGAATTCCATGCTTAAAAATGGTATTGCTTGCTGTTTTTAAAAATCAAGCTTTTTGTGCCTGAAGAAGAAAACGCGTGATGCCGGGGTCAGAAAAAGTGATGTTTGGGGAGGCAATTTTTTTTTGATTCCAAATGCAAAAATGGATGCCAGGACGAGATTCGGGGTAGAATTCCACACTTAAAAATGGTATTGCTTGCTGTTTTTAAAAATCAAGCTTTTTGGTGCCTGAAGAAAAAAACGCTTGATGCCGGGGTCAGAAAAAATTTGTGCCTGGGGAGGCCAATTTTTTTTGATCCCAAATGCAAAAACGGATGCCAAGATGAGATTCACAGTAGAATTCCATACTTAAAAATGGTATTGCTTGCTGTTTTTAAAAATCAAGCTTTTTGGTGCCTAAAGAAGAAAACGCGTGATGCCGGGGTCAGAAAAAGTGATGTCTGGGGAGGCAATTTTTTTTGATCCCAAATGAAAAATGGATGCCAGGATGAGATTGAGGGAAGGAAATGCGTGATGCCGGGGTCAGAAAAAGTGGTTTCTGGGGAGGCAAATTTTTTTTGACACCAAATGCAAAAATGGAGGCCAGGATGAGATTCGGGGCAGAATTCCACACTTAAAAATGGTATTCTTACTGTTTTTCAAAATCAAGCTTTTTGGTGCCTAAAGGAGAAAACGCGTGATGCCGGGGTCAGAAAAAGTGATGTTTGGGGAGGCAAATTTTTTTTTATCCCAAATGCAAAAATGGATGCCAGGACGAGATTCGGGGTAGAATTCCATGCTTAAAAATGGTATTTCTTGCTGTTTTTAAAAATCAAGCTTTTTTTGCCTGAAGCGTGATGCCGGGGTAAGAAAAATTGGTGCCTGGGGAGGCAATTTTTTTTTGATCCCAAATGCAAAAACGGATGCCAAGATGAGATTCACGGTAAAATTCCATACTTAAAAAGTTTATTGCTTGCTGTTTTTAAAAATCAAGCTTTTTGTACCTGAAGAAGAAAACGCGTGATGCCGGGGTCAGAAAAACTGGTGCCTGCGGAGGCCAATTTTTTTTGATCCAAAACGCAAAAATGGATGCCAGGATGAGATTCAGGGTAGAATTCCATACTTAAAAATGGTATTGCTTCCTGTTTATAAAAATCAAGCTTTTTGTTGCCTAAAGAAGAAAACCCGTGATGCCGGGGTCAGAAAAATTGGTGTCTGGGGAGGCAAATTTTTTTTGATTCCAAATGGAAAAATGGATGCCAGGATGAGATTCGGGGTAGAATTCCATACGTAAAAATGGTATTGCTCGCTGTTTTTAAAAATCAAGCTTTTTGGTGCCTAAAGAAGAAAACGCGTGATGCCGGGGTCAGAAAAAGTGATGTCTGGGGAGGCAATTTTTTTTGATCCCAAATGAAAAATGGATGCCAGGATGAGATTGAGGGAAGGAAATGCGTGATGCCGGGGTCAGAAAAAGTGGTTTCTGGAGAGGCAAATTTTTTTTGATACCAAATGCAAAAATGGATGCCAGGATGAGATTCGGGGTAGAATTCCATACTTAAAAATGATATTGCTTGCTGTTTTTAAAAATCAAGCTTTTTCGTGCCTAAAAAAGAATACGCGTGATGCCGGGCTCAGAAAAAGTGGTTTCTGGGGAGGCAAATTTTTTTTGACACCAAATGCAAAAATGGAGGCCAGGATGAGATTCGGGGCAGAATTCCACACTTAAAAATGGTATTCTTACTGTTTTTCAAAATCAAGCTTTTTGGTGCCTAAAGAAGAAAACGCATGATGCCGGGGTCAGAAAAAGTGATGTTTGGGGAGGCAAATTTTTTTTTATCCCAAATGCAAAAATGGATGCCAGGACGAGATTCGGGGTAGAATTCCATGCTTAAAAATGGTATTTCTTGCTGTTTTTAAAAATCAAGCTTTTTTTGCCTGAAGCGTGATGCCGGGGTAAGAAAAATTGGTGCCTGGGGAGGCAATTTTTTTTTGATCCCAAATGCAAAAACGGATGCCGGGATGAGATTCGGGGTAGAATTCCACACTTAAAAAAGGTATTGCTTGCTGTTTTTAAAAATCAAGCTTTTTGGTGCCTGAACAAGAAAATGCGTGATGCCACGGTCAGAAAAAATTGGTGCCTGGGGAGGCAAATTTTTTTTGATCCAAAACGCAAAAATGGATGCCAGGATGAGATTCAGGGTAGAATTCCATACTTAAAAATGGTATTGCTTCCTGTTTATAAAAATCAAGCTTTTTGTTGCCTAAAGAAGAAAACCCGTGATGCCGGGGTCAGAAAAATTGGTGTCTGGGGAGGCAAATTTTTTTTGATTCCAAATGGAAAAATGGATGCCAGGATGAGATTCGGGGTAGAATTCCATACGTAAAAATGGTATTGCTCGCTGTTTTTAAAAATCAAGATTTTTCGGGCCTAAAAAAGAAAACGCGTGATGCCGGTGTCAGAAAAATTGGTAGCTGGTGAGGCAATTTTTTTTGATCCCAAATGCAAAAATGGATGCCAGGATGAGATTCGCGGCAGAATTCCATACTTAAAAATGGTATTGCTTGCTGTTTTTAAAAATCAAGCTTTTTCGTGCCTAAAAAAGAATACGCGTAATGTCGGGGTCAGAAAAATTGGTTCCTGGGGAGGCCAATTTTTTTTGACCCAAAACGCAGAAATGGATGCCAGGATGAGATTCGGGGTTGAATTCCATACTTAAAAATGGTATTGCTTGCTGTTTTTAAAAATCAAGCTTTTTGGTGCCTAAAGAAGAAAACGCGTGATGCCGGGGTCAGAAAAAGTGATGTCTGGGGAGGCAATTTTTTTTGATCCCAAATGAAAAATGGATGCCAGGATGAGATTGAGGGAAGGAAATGCGTGATGCCGGGGTCAGATAAAGTGGTTTCTGGAGAGGCAAATTTTTTTTGATACCAAATGCAAAAATGGATGCCAGGATGAGATTCGGGGTAGAATTCCATACTTAAAAATGATATTGCTTGCTTTTTTTAAAAATCAAGCTTTTTCGTGCCTAAAAAAGAATACGCCTGATGCCGGGCTCAGAAAAATTGGTGCCTGGGGAGGCAAATTTTTTTTTATTCCAAATGCAAAAATGGATACCAAGATGAGATTCAGGGTAGAATTCCATACTTAAAAATGGTATTGGTTGCTGTTTTTAAAAATCAAGCTTTTTGGTGCCTAAAGAAGAAAACGCGTGATGCCGGGGTCAGAAAAACTGATGTTTGGGGAGGCAAATTTTTTTTGATTCCAAATGGAAAAATGGATGCCAGGATGAGATTCGGGGTAGAATTCCATACTTAAAAATGGGATTGCTTTCTGTTGTTAAATATCAAGCTTTTTTTGCCTGAAGAAGAAAACGCCTGATGCCGGGGTCAGAAAAAGTGGTTTCTGGGGAGGCAAATTTTTTTTGATACCAAATGCAAAAATGGATGCCAGGATGAGATTCGGGGTAGAATTCCATACTTAAAAATGATATTGCTTGCTTTTTTTAAAAATCAAGCTTTTTCGTGCCTAAAAAAGAATACGCGTGATGCCGGGCTCAGAGAAATTGGTGCCTGGGGAGGCAAATTTTTTTTTATTCCAAATGCAAAAATGGATACCAAGATGAGATTCGGGGTAGAATTCCATACTTAAAAATGGTATTGCTTGCTGTTTTTAAAAATCAAGCTTTTTGCTGCCTAAAGAAGAAAACGCGTGATGTCGGGGTCAGAAAAACTGATGTTTGGGGAGGCAAATTTTTTTTGATTCCAAATGGAAAAATGGAGGCCAGGATGAGATTCGGGGCAGAATTCCATGCTTAAAAATGGTATTGCTTGCTGTTTTTAAAAATCAAGCTTTTTGGTGCCTAAAGAAGAAAACGCGTGATGCCGGGGTCAGAAAAAGTGATGTTTGTGGAGGCAAATTTTTTTTGATTCCAAATGCAAAAATGGATGCCAGGACGAGATTCGGGGTAGAATTCCACACTTAAAAATGGTATTGCTTGCTGTTTTTAAAAATCAAGCTTTTTGGTGCCCGAAGAAAAAAACGCTTGATGAAGAAAACGCGTGATGCCGGGGTCAGAAAAAAATTGTGCCTGGGGAGGCAAATTTTTTTTGATCCCAAATGCAAAAATGAAAGCTGGGAGGAGATTTGGGGTCGAGTTCCACACTTAAAAAAGGTATTGGTTGCTGTTTTTAAAAATCAAACTTTTTGGTTCCTGAAAAAAAAACGCGTGATGCCGGAGTCAGAAAAACTCGTGCCTGGGGAGGCAAAATTTTTTTGATTCCAAATGCTAGAATTGATGCTGGGATGAGGTTTCAGGTAGAATTCTATACTTAAAAATGGTATTGCTTGCTCTTTTTAAAAATAAATCTTTTTGGTGCCTGAAGAAGAAAACGCTTGATGCCGGGGTCAGAAAAACTGGTGTCTGGGAAGGCAAATTTTTTTTGATCCCAAATGCAAAACGGATCCTGGGATGTGATTCGGGGTCGAATTCCACACTTAAAAAAGGTATTGATTGCTGTTTTTAAAAATCAAGCTTTTTGGTGCCTGAAGAAGAAAACGCCTGATGCCGGGGTCAGAAAAAATGGTGTCTGGGAAGCAAAATTTTTTTGATCCCAAATGCAAAAACAGATGCCGGGATGAGATTTGGGGTAGCATTATATTCTTAAAAATGGAATTGCTTGCTGTTTTTAAAAATCAAGCTTTTTGGTGCCTGAAGAAGATAACGCGTGATGCCAGGGACAGAAAAAATGATGCCTGGGGAGGCAAAAATTTTTTGATCCCAAATGCCAAAATGGATGCCAGGACGAGATTCGAGGTCAAATTGCACACTTAAAAAAGGTATTGCTTGCTGTTTTTAAAAATCAAGCTTTTTGGTGCCTCAAGAAGAAAATGCGTGATGCCGCGGTTAGAAAAAATTGGTGCCTGGGGAGGCAAATTTTTTTTGATCCCAAATGCAAAAATGGATGCTGGGAGGAGATTTGGGGTCGAGTTCCACACTTAAAAAAGTATTGCTTGCTGTTTTTAAAAATCAAGAATTTTGGTGCCTATAGAAAAAAACGCGTGATGCCGGGGTCAGAAAAACTGGTGTCTGGAGAGGCAAAAAATTTTTTGAGCCCAAATCCAAAAAAGAGATGCCGGGATGAGATTCGGGGTAGAATTCCACACTTAAAAAAGGTATTGCTTGCTGTTTTTAAAAATCAAGCTTTTTGGTGCCTGAACAAGAAAATGCGTGATGCCACGGTCAGAAAAAATTGGTGCCTGGGGAGGCAAATTTTTTTTGATCAAAAATGCCAAAATGGATGCCAGGACGAGATTCGGGGTAGAATTCCATACTTAAAAATGGTATTGATTGCTGTTTTTAAAAATCAAGCTTTTTGGTGCCTGAAGAAGAAAACGCCTGATGCCGGGGTCAGAAAAAATGGTTTCTGGGAAGCAAAAATTTTTTGATCCCAAATGCAAAAACAGATGCCGGGATGAGATTTGGGGTAGCATTATATTCTTAAAAATGGAATTGCTTGCTGTTTTTAAAAATCAAGCTTTTTGGTGCCTGAAGAAAAAAACGCATGATGCCGGGGACAGAAAAAATGGTGCCTGGGGAGGCAAAAAATTTTTGATCCCAAATGCCAAAATGAAAGCTGGGAGGAGATTTGGGGTCGAGTTCCACACTTAAAAAAGGTATTGGTTGCTGTTTTTAAAAATCAAACTTTTTGGTGCCTGAAAAAAAAACGCGTGATGCCGGAGTCAGAAAAACTCGTGCCTGGGGAGGCAAAATTTTTTTGATTCCAAATGCTAGAATTGATGCTGGGATGAGATTTCAGGTA
This sequence comes from Hydrophis major, assembly GCA_033807585.1. Lineage (NCBI taxonomy): Eukaryota > Metazoa > Chordata > Lepidosauria > Squamata > Elapidae > Hydrophis > Hydrophis major. Next base: position 82,511 of record JAUCBL010000324.1, read on the forward strand.
GAATTCTATACTTAAAAATGGTATTGCTTGCTCTTTTTAAAAATAAATCTTTTTGGTGCCTGAAGAAGAAAACGCTTGATGCCGGGGTCAGAAAAACTGGTGTCTGGGAAGGCAAAATTTTTTTGATCCCAAATGCAAAATGGATCCTGGGATGTGATTCGGGGTCGAATTCCACACTTAAAAAAGGTATTGATTGCTGTTTTTAAAAATCAAGCTTTTTGATGCCTGAAGAAGAAAACGCCTGATGCCGGGGTCAGAAAAAATGGTGTCTGGGAAGCAAAAAATTGTTGATCCCAAATGCAAAAACAGATGCCGGGATGAGATTTGGGGTAGCATTATATTCTTAAAAATGGAATTGCTTGCTGTTTTTAAAAAGCAAGCTTTTTGGTGCCTGAAGAAGAAAAGGCGTGATGCCGGGGTCAGAAAAACTCGTGCCTGGGGAGGAGAAAATTTTTGGATCCCAAATGCAAAAACGGATGCCGGGATGTGATTTGGGGTCGGATTCCACACTTAAAAAAGGGATTGCTTGCTGTTTTTAAAAATCAAGGTTTTTGGTGCCTGAAGAAGAAAACTCGTGATGCCGGGGTCAGAAAAAATTGGTGCTTGGGGAGGCAAATTTTTTTTTAATCCCAAATGCAAAAACAGATGCTGGGATGAGATTCGGTGCACAATTCCATACTTAAAAACGGTATTGCTTGCTGTTTTTAAAAATCAAACTTTTTGGTGCCTGAAGAAGAAAACGCATGATGCTGGGGTCAGAAAAAATGGTGTCCGTGGAAGCAAAAATTTTTTGATCCCAAATGCAAAAAGAGATGCCGGGATGAGATTTGGGGTAGCATTCTATACTTAAAAATGGAATTGCTTGCTGTTTTTAAAAATCAAGCTTTTTGGTGCCTGAAGAAGAAAGCGTGTGATGCCGGGGTCAGAAAAACTGGTGCCTGGGGAGGCAAATTTTTTTTTTTTTGAAAAAGATTTTATTAATTTTCTACAAACAAACAAGACAAACAAAACATAAAAACATCAACTCTCATATATACATCCAGTGTGTCAGGTGGTTCATCATTTTTGTGCATTCTTTCTGTAGTCTCAATTACAATTATGTTACATAACAACTCATATTGTCAATCCAAACTTATATATTCTAATATCACTAAAAAAAGAAGTTTTTGACTATATTTTTAATCATTCATGCTTTATGAGCTAACAATACTTTAAACCAGTTTACTCTATTACAAATCATATAATCATATCAAATCAATCCTAAAAAACCCTTTATAAATATAATGTCAAATAACAAAATAATAGCAAAATAAAGATATTCCTTACTATCTAGCATTCTAAATATTCTATTGTCGTATTTTATCATCTAGCCATTTATAAAAGAGATCCCAAATTTCATAAAATTGTTTATCCTCTTGCTCTCTAATTTCAAATGTCAATCTGCTCATCTCAGCACATTCCAATATTTTCTTAATAATTTCTTCCTGTAATGGTATTTTCTCATTCTTCCAGTTTTTAGCAAATACAATCCTGGCCGCTGTTAATACATTTACAATCAGATATTTCAAATCTTTACTATATATGTCAGGTAAAATTCCCAATAAGAAGATCTCTGGTTTCAAGTCTATATGTTTCTTTGTCATTTTTTCCAACCACATGTGAATTATAGTCCAATATTTTCTAGAATCCTCACAAGTCCACCACAAATGGTAATACGAGCCGGGTATCTGATGACATTTCCAGCATTTTTCAGATTTGTTCTTAAACATTCTTGCTATTCTTGTCGGAGGAAAGTGCCACCTGTAAAACATCTTATACAAGTTTTCTTTATATGCTGTTGACATTGTCATTTTATAATTTTGAGACCACAATTTCTGCCATTTCTCTAAATCAATCCCATATCCAAAATTCTTCCCCCAAACAATCATAGTTTCTTTGACTTGTTCTTCCTCTAATTTCATTCCCAGTAAATAACCATATAATTTTTTAATCACCTTCTCATCAGTACTCATCAAGATCTTATCTAAATCAGTCTGCTTATCATAAAATCCCTCTGTTTTGAAATCTTCATCATACCTTGAATGTATTTGTGCATATGAAAACCAATTCATCCTTATACCTTGTTCCTCTAAGTTTTGGATCGATTTAAGTTCACCCTTTTCATCCAAAAGTTCCCCATATCTAACTGTTTGTTCCTTCTTGTAGATTATAGGATAGGAAAATGCTTCAATGGTCGATAACCAAACTGGAATTTTCAAATAACATTGTTTTTTTTATCTTCTCCCAATTTAACCACAAAGACTTCCGTACATAATGTCTTCTAAAATAACCCTGTGTTTTAGTTCCCTTATACCATAAAAAAGCATGCCAGCCCAACAGCAAGTCATGCCCTTCTAATGTCAACAACCTATGTTTCCTTAATGTTATCCATTCTTTGACCCACATCAAACTTGCAGCTTGATAATACAATTCCCAACTAGGCAGGCCAAAACCTCCTCTAATTCTAGCATCTTGCAAAAGCTTTAGCTTTATTCTCGCTTTTTTACCTTGCCATATAAACTTCAACATAATTTTATTTAAATCTTCAAAATAGTCTTTTCCAAGCCTAATTGGTATTGTTTGAAACAAAAATAAAATTCTAGGTAAAATATTCATCTTAATTGTTGAAATTCTCCCTATTAATGACAATTTCAAGTTTTCCCACTTCTTTAAATCTGTAATTATCTGTTGTTTAAGTTTAATATAATTATTCTCCTTTAATGTGCTACATCTTGTTGTCAAATATATCCCCAGATACTTAATCTTATTTGTAACTTGAATTTTCAAAAGATCTGCCAGTTCTTCTCTCTGTCTCAATAGCATATTCTTTGTCAAAATCTTTGTTTTATCTTTATTTATTTTCAAACCAGCCACCTCTCCATATGCCTCTATCCTTTCCAGTAACTTTGGAGCTGTTTCTAGCGGGTCTTCCAAAATAAAAGCTAAATCATCAGCAAAAGCTTGTAGCTTAAATTCTTCCTTCTTAATTTTCATTCCTTTTATGCTTTTATCATCCCTAATATTTCTATTCAACACTTCCAAGGTCAACACAAATAGCAAAGGAGATAGGGGGCATCCTTGTCTTGTGCCTTTCCTTATATTAATAAAATCTGTAAGTTCCCCCTCCATCATTACCCTTGCTGTCTGTTTATTATATATGGCTTCTATTGCTTGAATAAATTTTTTAGCAAAACCCATCTGCTCCAATAATAATAACATCAATCTCCAGTTCACGTTGTCAAATGCTTTTTGAGCATCTAGGAATATCAAAGCCATTTGCTTTTCAGGATGAGCCTCATAGTATTCCAAAGTGTCCAAGATTACTCTCATATTGTCTCTAATTTGTCTCTTTGGCAGAAATCCATTTTGATCTGGGTGAATAAAATTATTTAAATATTTTTTAAGTCTTTCTGCTAAGATTGAAGCAAAGATTTTGTAGTCTGCATTCAATAAAGAAATAGGTCTATAATTCTTAATTTGCAATGGGTCAGTCTCTTCCTTCGGTATAAGTGTAATATAAGCCTCTGACCATGTTTTAGGTATCATCTTTTTTAACATAACTTCATTCATAACTTCTAACAATGGGATGCTCAATGATTCTTGAAATGTTTTATAGAATTCTGCTGGAAGCCCATCTGGACCCATTATTTTGTCTCTTAAATGCTTCATTTAATTCCATCATTGTTATATTGCTTTCTAGCATTTCTTCAGTCTCTTTAGGTATCTTTGGTAAATTAGCTTCCTGTAAATACTGTTTGACTTTTTCTTCATCAATATTCTCTTGTTTATATAGTTGCCCATAAAAATCTCGAATAATTTCTTTTTTCTCCTTATTCCCATAACAAACTTGGCCTTGTTCATCTATTAACTTCAATATTTTTCTTGATTCCTTCTCTTTTCTCAATTTATATGCTAGCCATCTACCTGGTTTATTTGCATCTTCAAAATAATTCTGTTTAGAGTTTCTAATTTTCTGTGCCAGTTCTTCTTTCTCTATTAATTCCATTTTATGTTTGATTACATCCAGCTTCAATTTAATATCCTTTTTCTGTGGCATTTTCTGTAATTCTTTTTCAAGAATTTTATACTCATCTTCCAAGGCCTTAGAAGCTTGCCTTTTCCTAATATTCTTTTTTCTTGTATAATCTATTATCAAACCTCTAGCGTATGCCTTCATTGTATCCCACACATTCTGCGTTGAAGTATCTTCCTTTTTATTTTCTCTGAAGAAAAAAGCCAATTCCTTCTCCATCCATTGTATAAAATCTTTCTCCTTTAAAATGGTATTATTTAATGTCCATCTCGATCTTTTTTTTTGTCCCTTCCATTTAATTGTCATTGGGCTATGATCTGCCCAAGTACTTGTTTCAATATTTGTTTCTTTAATATTGGATATTAATTCTGTTGAGATCCAGATCATATCTAATCTGGACCATGATAGATGTCTATTTGAATAAAAAGTATATTGATTAGCTTTAACATTTCTTTCTCTCCAAATATCTTTTAAAGTTAATTCATCTGTCATCTTAAAAAAAGACCTTGGGAGAGCCTTTCTATTTTGCTTTGTTGTTGTTGCTATATAGTCCAATTTATTGTCCACAATTCCATTAAAATCTCCCATCATAATTATATTAACATAGTCCAATCCAATTATTTTCATGTGTAGCTTTTTATAAAACTCTTCTTGTTTATCGTTCGGAGCATAAATTGCAATCAAGAGTATTTTTATATTATTTTCCATTATTTCTACCATTAATACTCTTCCATCTTCATCCGTGTAAATCAATTTTGCTGGGATAGCCTCTTTAATGTATAGAACCACTCCTCTTTTCTTACATTGAGTCAAAGAAGTAAATATTTTCCCCAATTTTGGCTGTAATAACAATTGTTCATGTTGTTTTTTAATATGAACTTCTTGTAAACAAATTATATCAAATTTTAATTTCTCTAATTTATGAAAAGTTTTCCTTCTTTTAACAGCTGAATTAAGCCCATTTATATTCATTGTAATCAGTTTTTTTTCTTCCATGATTATGCTTTATATTTAGGTCTAACCGCTCTCGTGGATCTCACTTCACGTTGTTCTTTGCTATCCATTTGTCCCCCTACTGCTCCTTTCTCTTTTTCAGTCTCCAGTTGTTCATCTTGAGACTCAATTAATGAGACCTCTTTCTCTGCTTCCTCTCTTCTTCCTCCAAAAAATTCTGCATGGAAAAGTTCTGCTTTTGCAATTGAATCAATTCTATATCTCTGCTCTTGCCACCTAAACATTAGTCCTTCTGGAATCAGCCATCTATAATTCACTTCGTTTTCCAATAGCATTTTAGTCAGAAATCGATATTCTCTTCTCTTCTCATCTCTCTCACTCTTCTGGGTATTTGTTTTAAAACCACAACCTCTTTACCTTTGTATTTCAGTGTTTTCTCTCTTACTACTTGTAATATTTGCGTTTTAATGGATTTTTTGGTAAATCTAATATGGACTTCCTTGGGTAATTTATTTCTCATCGCATATCTTGTATAGACTCGATATATCTCATCTATTCCATCCATCATCTTTTCCTCTGTAATTTCCAAAGCATCTGCCAAAATTTCTATCATTACCGCTGCCAAGTTTTCTCCTTTTTCCTCTTCTATATTTTGAAATCTGAGGTAAAATTCTGACCTTTCCATCTCCCACCTCAACATCCCACCTTTTTCTTGTTCAACCGCTGTTAGTCTACTGTCAATATTTCCAATCTTCTTCTCTCTTTGTTTTCCTTCTTCCTCAATTTTTTGGAATCTCTCCTCATACTTGACCATCATTTGTTTAATATTTTCCACTTTTTCATCAGTCTTCTCTATTCTTTGTTCAATATTTTCTGTTCTTTGTTCAATATTTTCTGTTCTTTGTTCAATATTTCCTGTTCTTTGTTCAATGATGTCTGATTTTGTCTTGAGATCTTGGATTCCTTGCATAATCATCTGTAAAGTTACTCTTTCTTGTTCCTTATCTTGCTTTCAACATTGTCTGAATTAAACGTTGTCCTCCAGCTGGTGGGGAAGCAGAGGTAGAAGCAGAAATGAATTAAACGTTGTCCTCCAGCTGGTGGGGAAGCAGAGGTAGAAGCAGAAATGCCAGATGGTATTGGTTTCCTGCTCATTTCAATGCTTCCAAAGCTTCAAATTCTTCTTGACTTTTAATCCAACTGGTAGAGCAGCCAATTATAATCCAAAATGGAAAACTCCATTAGTAAAAGACACGAAACCAAAGAAGAAACAGGAAAAAAGGAAGAAAAAAGATCTTCAGGTTCTTCTAGACCCTAATCCAATTACGAAATAGTCCACCATAAAAAAGGAAAAAATAGAAAGGAAAAAAACAAACAAATCCAAAAATAATAATATTGATTAAGAGCAAAAAAAAAAAAGAAAGAAAGCAAAAAGAGAAAAAGCAAAAAGTTCCTTCAAATTCTTCACACCTTAATCCAGTTAAAAAGTCTCAATAATTCAAAAACAACAACAACAACAAAGTGGTCCAAAAACATAAATAGGAAAAGCAAAAAAGTCCCAATAAAAAAGAAAAGAAAAATAAAGAAAAAACTCTGAGGCTTTCCCTTTAAAATAAAAGGCAAAAATAGGAATATTACTAGAATTAAAATTTAGAAAAAGGCTAGCGAATGGGGTATATATAAGAAAACACACTGCACTTTGTTTATTTATCCAAGGCTCTTGTTATGACTCTCTTCTCCAGCAGCTTCAAAGCCAAACCTCAAGTGTTGTTGATAACAGTCCAGGAAAGCACCTGCAATAATATTTTGCTGTGCTCTCCCTCTATCTTATCACGTTAAAATGTCCTTGAGAAGAGGTCTTTTTGCAATTCTCTCCAATTCAAATAAAATACTTTCAAGCCTCTAGTTGGCAGTGTTGCAAAGTTTCTTAATGCTCTTCCCCCCCCAGCCAGAAAGAAGGAGATATATATAGAGAAACAAAAAAAAAAATAGCCAAAGGGAGCCTCTATCCTAAAGAAAATTAAAAAATCAAAGGGAGCATAAAATATATATATAAGAGAAAATTCAATCTGGTTACCTACAAAGTCACACTAAAATCCCCCCCCCAAAATATAAAGAAAACAAAAAAAACCCCCAAGCCTCAATTTGACATCACTTTAAAAAACGCCGCTCAGACAATTTCAGTCAAAAAAAAAGTCTCACAGATTTCTTCTTTGTTCAGGATGACCTTTCCAACCTCAACGAATTTACAACACAAAAGAGTTTTTCTCACCCAGCCGACACACTTTCACTCCAGCCACTTTCTTTCCGGAGCTGTCCCGACTTCAGCAGCTATGGGGGCTGCCTCTCCGCCGCCAGCAAAAGGGCTTCTTCCGGATCAAACCAGAGATTTTGAGATATCTCTGGGATCCTGGAACAGTACCCTTCTCAATCCCCGTCTCTACGGGACGGTTTAGGTCCGTTGGGACCGACCAGGGGCGAAAATATCGGCTGCGATCTGAGCCCCGAGATCGCAGCTGTATCGCCGAAACGAAGCTCCGCCTTCTCCGGGAGGCAAAATTTTTTTGATCCCAAATGCAAAAATGGATGCTGGGATGAGATTTCAGGTAGAATTCTATACTTAAAAATGGTATTGCTTGCTGTTTTTATAAATCAAGATTTTGGGTGCCGGAAGAACAAAACGCTTGATGCTGGGGTCAGAAAAACTGGTGTCTGGGGAGGCAAAATTTTTTTTGATCCCAAATGCAAAAACGGATGCCGGGATGTGATTTGGGGTCGAATTCCAGACTTAAAAAAGGTATTGCTTGCTTTTTTAAAAAATCAAGCTTTTTGGTGCCTGAAGAAGAAAATGCGTGATGCCGCGGTCAGAAAAAATTGGTGCTTGGGGAGGCAAATTTTTTTTAATCCCAAATGCAAAAACAGATGCCGGGATGATATTCGGCGCACAATTCCATACTTAAAAACGGTATTGCTTGTTGTTTTTAAAAATCAAGCTTTTTGGTGCCTGAAGAAGAAAACGCGTGATGCCGGGGTCAGAAAAAATGGGGCCTGGGGAGGCAAAGATTTTTTGATCCCAAATGCCAAAATGGATGCCAGGATGAGATTCGGGGTAGAATTCCACACTTAAAAAAGGTATTGATTGCGATTTTTAAAAATCAAGCTTTTTGGTGCCTGAAGAAGAAAACGCGTGATGCCGGGGTCAGAAAAAATGGTGCCTGGGAGGCAAAAATTTTTTGATCCCAAATGCAAAAACAGATGCTGGGATGAGATTTGGGGTAGCATCCTATACTTAAAAATGGAATTGCTTGCTGTTTTTAAAAATCAAGCTTTTTGGTGCCTGAAGAAGAAAACGCGTGATGCCGGGGTCAGAAAAACTGGTGCCTGGGGAGGCAAATTTTTTTTTATCCCAAATGCCAAAATGGGTGCCAGGAATAGATTCGGGGTCGAATTCCACATTTAAAAAAGGTTTTACTTGCTGTTTTTAAAAATCAAGCTTTTTGGTGCCTGAAGAAACAAATGTGTGATGCAGTGGTCAGAAAACCTGGTGTCTGGGCAGGCAAATTTTTTTTGATCCCAAATGCAAAAAATGGATGCCAGGATGATATTCGGGGTAGAATTCCACACTTAAAAAAGGTATTGTTTGCGATTTTTAAAAATCAAGCTTTTTGGTGCCTGAAGAAGAAAACGCGTGATCCCGCGGTCAGAAAAACTGGTGCCTGGGGAGGCAAAATTGTTTTGATCGCAAATGCAAAAACGAATGCCGGGAGGAGATTTGGGGTCGAGTTGCACACTTAAAAAAGGTATTCCTTGGTGTTTTTAAAAATCAAGCTTTTTGGTGCCTGAAGGAGAAAATGCGTGATGCAGTGGTCAGAAAACCTGGTGTCTGGGCAGGCAAATTTTTTTTGATCCCAAATGCAAAAAATGGATGCCAGGATGATATTCGGGGTAGAATTCCATACTTAAAAATGGTATTCCTTGCTTTTTTAAAAAAATCAAGCCTTTTGGTGCCTGAAGAAGGAAACGTGTGATGCCACGGTCAGAAAAACTGGTGTCTGGGGAGGGAAATTTTTTTTGATGCCAAATGCTAAAATGGATGCCAGGGTGAGATTCGGGGTACAATTCCATACTTTAAAATGGTATTGCTTGCTTTTTCAAAAAAATCAAGCCTTTTGTTGCCTGAAGAAGAAAACGCGTGATGCCCCAGTCAGAAAAAATTGGTGCCTGGGGAGGCAAATTTTTTTTGATCCCAAATGAAGAAATGGATGCTGGGAGGAGATTCAGGGTCGAGTTCCACACTTAAAAAAGGTATTGGTTGCTGTTTTTAAAAATCAAGCTTTTTGGTGCCTGAAGAAAAAAACGCGTGATCCCGCGGTCAGAAAAACTGGTGCCTAGGGAGGCAAAAAATTTTTTGATGCCAAATGCAAAAACGGATGCCAGCATGAGATTCGGGGTATAATTCCATACTTTAAAATGGTATTGCTTGCTTTTTTAAAAAATCAAGCTTTTTGGTGCCTGAAGGAGAAAACGTGTGATCCTGGAGTCAGAAAAACTGGTGTCTGGAGAGGCAAATTTTTTTTGATCCCAAATGCAAGAATGGATGCTGGGATGAGATTTCAGGTAGAATTCTATACTTAAAAATGGTATTGCTTGCTGTTTTTAAAAATCAAGATTTTTGGTTCCTGAAGAAGAAAACGCATGATGCCGCGGTCAGAAAAGATTGGTGTCTGGGGAGGCAAATTTTTTTTTAATCCCAAATGCAAAAACAGATGCTGGGATGAGATTCGGTGCACAATTCCATACTTAAAAACGGTATTGCTTGCTGTTTTTAAAAATCCAGCTTTTTGGTGCCTGAAGAAGAAAACGCGTGATCCCATGGTCAGAAAAACTGGTCCTAGGGAGGCAAAAAAATTTTTGATCCCAAATTCAAAAACGAATGCCAGGATGAGATTCGGGGTATAGTTCCATAATTAAAAATGGTATTGGTTGCTTTTTTTGAAAAAATCAAGCTTTTGGGTGCCTGAAGAAGAAAACGTGTGATCCCGTGGTCAGAAAAACTGTTCCTGGGGAGGCAAAAAATTTTTGATGCCAAATGCTAAAACAGATGCCAGGACAAGCTTCCGAGTATAATACCATACTTAAAAATGGTACTGCTTGCTGTTTTTAAAAATCAAGGTTTTTGGTGCCTAAAGAACCAAATGTGTGATGCCGCGGTCAGAAAAACTGCTGTCTGGGGAAGGAAATTTTTTTTGATGCCAAATGCTAAAATGGATGCCAGGGTGAGATTCGGGGTACAATTCCATACTTTAAAATGGTATTGCTTGATTTTTTAAAAAATCAAGCCTTTTGGTGCCTGAAGAAGAAAACGCGTGATCCCGCGGTCAGAAAAACTGGTGCCTGGGGAGGCAAAATTGTTTTGATCGCAAATGCAAAAACGAATGCCGGGAGGAGATTTGGGGTCGAGTTGCACACTTAAAAAAGGTATTCCTTGGTGTTTTTAAAAATCAAGCTTTTTGGTGCCTGAAGGAGAAAATGCGTGATGCAGTGGTCAGAAAACCTGGTGTCTGGGCAGGCAAATTTTTTTTGATCCCAAATGCAAAAAATGGATGCCAGGATGATATTCGGGGTAGAATTCCATACTTAAAAATGGTATTCCTTGCTTTTTTAAAAAAATCAAGCCTTTTGGTGCCTGAAGAAGGAAACGTGTGATGCCACGGTCAGAAAAATTGGTGTCTGGGGAGGGAAATTTTTTTTGATGCCAAATGCTAAAATGGATGCCAGGGTGAGATTCGGGGTACAATTCCATACTTTAAAATGGTATTGCTTGCTTTTTTAAAAAATCAAGCCTTTTGGTCCCTGAAGAAGAAAACGTGTGATGCCACGGTCAGAAAAATTGGTGTCTGGGGAGGGAAATTTTTTTTGATGCCAAATTCAAAAACGGACGCCAGGATGAGATTTGGGTATAATTCCATATTTAAAAATGGTATTGCTTGCTTTTTTAAAAAATCAAGCTTTTTGGTGCCTGAAGAAAAAAACATGTGATCCCACGGTCAGAAAAACTGGTTCCTGGGGAGGCAAATTTTTTTTGATGTGAAATGCCAAAACAGATGCCAGGACAAGTTTCTGGGTACAATTCCATACTGGTCATCTAGTCCAGTGGTTGCCAACCAGTGGGCTGGGGACCACCGGTGGTCCGTGAGAAAATTTTGGTGGTCCTGAAAACTTCCGGTTTGCGTGGCTTTGGGGCAGCAGGAATTCACGACAGCTCGCGATTCCTGCTGGCTAGCTGCCGAGGTACCCCCGATCCAGATGGGTCAGGGGGTTAAGGCTGCCCTGTAGGGACAGCTGAAGATAGAGGGGAGCCGGTTAGGGAGGTGGGGGCATCGCAGACCCCCCCTTCTCCGGAAAAACCCCTTTTTCCCAAGGCGGTGGAGCGGCGGTCAGCAATGGCCGCCACGAAGAAGCCAGCAACCGGGTAAGAACTGTGCTGGAGGAAGTGTGAAAAGTGAAAGTTCTGTCTGAGCCGGGTCAAGTAACAACTTTTAAATTGCCTGGAATTGAGCTGCTTGTTGCTGGAGGATACATTGTTTCCCTAAGAAGATCGAAAACGGCGGAGAAGCTGTCAAAGGGAACTTTCTTTTTTTTAATTTTTGTTTACTCTCCCATCCCACGGAAAAAGCAGAAATATTTGGATATATTAGACATTGAAAGTGGATTGCTTTGAAAGCTAAGCTAAGAGACAAAGGGATTTTTGGACATTGAAAAATTTAAGAAATTGGAAAATTTTTGCTGGAGGTATGGATTTTTGATTATTTAAAATTGTTATTGCAAGTGGGAAGGGAGAAAAAAAAAAATTGGAGCAGAAACTGAAAAAGGAGGAGACTGTCTAGAATGTCTTGGTGGATCCCAAAAGAAGATATATGGTAATTGGACCTCTTTGATTAAAAATTAATTTAGAAAGAGAAAGAGAAGAAGGAAGAAAAGTATTAACTTTTGGAACTTTTTTTCTTTTTTTTAATTGCTTTTGATTGTCCTGGATTAAAAATACTTGTGGTTGTTTTGGAAAAAGTTTTCCCTTTTCATAATGGCATTGTCTGTGGATGAACTAGAGATTGACTAACAAAAATATAAAAAAGAAGATACTTTGGGCGCTTTGTTCCAATTCTTAGAAATGGCGTTATGTTCTGTTGAAAAGTTGATTATGCAGCAGAAGGACTGGGACAAGGAAGAAGAGGAAGAAGAAGCCATCTTTGATGAACAATGGGTTCCTTCCGGAGAGGAGGAGAAAAAGGATAAGAAAAAGGGGTTTTTAAGAATTATAAAAACAACCAAAAGAGAGAAAAATGAGCGAAAAGATGGAGGCAAGGTTAGAAAGCAAAGGAAAAGGAGCAAGAAAAGCGAAGAGAAAAAGCAAAGGGGTAGAAAGGGCAAGGAGAAGAATAAGCAAGAGAGAAAAGGGGGGAGGAGAAGCCTTAATGGGGGGAAGCAAGATTTTAAAAAAAAAAGTTTATTTAGAGACAATGGGTGAATTTAATTTAGATTAAAAGAGGGATTCTGGAGGGTATATAAGAGTGTGTTTTTATATGTATATTTAGAATAAAAAATTTATTATGTAATTTTAGAATCTTTTAAACAGAATCCCAAGAAAGATTTATATGTAGTATTTTTAAGTTAGGTAATGAGTTATAGATGTAACTCCAATTGTTGTACAGGAGAAGTATAGTAAAAGAAAAAAGATGAATGGATGTTTGGAAATAGAACAGACAAAGAATGTTGTTGAAAATGGTAATAATGGAAGGATATATATGCTTTTCTTTTGATTTTGTATATTGATAAAAGGCAATAAAATTTTAATTGATAAATAATTTGGATGGAAAAGAGAAGTAGGGACAAGATATGAAGTTAATATTATATGAAATATTAATATTATAATCTTGAAATGTTATGTTTTATTGGTCTATTATTATTATATTTTTTTAGAAAAGAATTTATAAGCTGTTATGCCTTGATTTTGTGTGCATTGTTTTTAGAAAACTGATAAAAATGGTTTTTATATACATATATATAAAAAAAAATGATAATAAGATATGGAAGGAGATTTAGGTTGAATATGATGTTTGAATTTGTGTCTGTGTAAAGAGTTTTAACCCGGGAACAGACAACCTTCAGAAAAGATCTTTTAGTTTTGTCTATGTTTTATGTTTTGTGTTTGTATGTTTGTGTATTATGCTTATGATAAAACTAACAAAATTTGTTTTTTATTAAAAAAAAAAAGGAAAAAAGAATTAATAAAACCTTGGAGGAATGTTAGATGAGAATAATTTAAACAAGCCAGAAAGAAAAGAATATGATGACTATAAAATGGATAAATATGGAAGAGAAATGAAATTGAATAGGAGTAAAGAGAAATAATGAGAAATTTGATGAAAGATATTTGTGTGTCCATATGGGGATGGGATAAATTGGAATTATGCTGTATAAAAATATTGTTTTGTTTGACTTGTAAGGACTTACAATATTAAGAGGTTTTATGTGTTTATGTATTTACTGGTTAATGATGTGTTGTTTTATCTTTAAAATTAATAAAAATTTGTTTCAAAAAAAAAAATGGTACTGGTTGCTTTTTTTAAAAAATCAAGCTTTTGGGTGCCTGAAGAAGAAAACGTGTGATCCCGTGGTTAGAAAAACTGGTTCCTGGGGAGGCAAAATTTTTTTGATGCCAAATGCTAAAACGGATGCTAGGATGAGTTTTGGGGTATAATTCCATACTTAAAAATGGTATTGCTTGCTGTTTTTAAAAATCAAGGTTTTTGGTGCCTAAAGAAGCAAATGTGTGATGCCGCGTTCAGAAAAACTGGTGTCTGGGGAGGGAAATTTTTTTGATGCCAAATGCTAAAATGGATGCCAGGGTGAGATTCGGGGTATAATTCCATACTTTAAAATGGTATTGCTTGTTTTTTTAAAAAATCAAGCTTTTTGGTGCCTGAAGAAAAAAACGCATGATCCCGCGGTCAGAAAAACTGGTGCCTAGGGAGGCAAAAAGTTTTTTGATGTCAAATTCAAAAACGGATGCTAGGATGAGTTTCGGGGTATAATTGCATACTTAAAAATGGTATTGCTTGGTTTTTTAAAAAATCAAGCCTTTTGGTGCCTGAAAAAGAAAACGCGTGATCCCGCGGTCAGAAAAACTGGTGCATAGGGAGGCAAAAAAAATTTTGATCCCAAATTCAAAAATGAATGCCAGGGTGAGATTCGGGGTATAATTCCATAGTTAAAAATGGCATTGCTTGCTTTTTTAAAAAATCAAGCTTTTTGGTGCCTGAAGAAGAAAACGCGTGATCCTGCGGTCAGAAAAACTGGTGCCTAGGGAGGCAAAAAATTTTTTGCTGCCAAATTCAAAAACGGTCACCAGGATGAGATTCGGGATATAATTCCATACTTAAAAATGGTATTGCTTGCCTTTTTATAAAATCAAGCTTTTTGGTGCCTGAAGAAAAAAACGTGTGATCCCGCGGTCAGAAAAACTGGTGCCTGGGGAGGCAAATTTTTTTTGATGCCAAATGCAAAAACGGATGCTAGGATGAGTTTCGGGGTATAATTCCATACTTAAAAATGGTATTGCTTGGTTTTTTTTAAAAAATCAAGCTTTTTGGTGCCTGAAGAAGAAAACGCGTGATCCCATGGTCAGAAAAACTGGTGCCTAGGG
>JAUCBL010000326.1:0-95790 GCA_033807585.1 Hydrophis major
AAGTGAAAAGGGAAAGGTTTGGTCTTTTTTTTCTTCTCTCTCCTTCCCTTTACTGACAACTAAGAGACTTAAATAAGAAATCGAAAAAAATCTGCTCTGACATCAATAGGCAATTAAGCTGAAAATAAAACAAAATGTCAAAGGGATAATAAAGATTTCTGGACACTAATTTTTTTTTTTCATAAGCAGGAAGGAAGAGAAAAAGAATAAGGGCAGGATCTGGAAGAGGGAAGAGACTGCCTGGAATTAAAAAGAATCTACAACAAAATTTCAACAAGACGTCTAAAAGATGCATTTTAACTGAAACTTTGTAACTAAACAGTAAGCCCCGGAAGAGAAAGTGAAAAAAAAAAAAAGAGCAAAAAGAAACAGCTTGCATGTATTTGGATTATTTGGTGACTTTTGGATTCTTGGTTATTACATTTGAATGACTAAAATTAATCGGGTGATTGTTTAAAAATTTATATAATGGCACCACTTCTGGATGAATTGAAAATGGAACTTAAAAAGTACAAAGAAGATGCACAAGAAGGGAAGGGTTCTTTTGGCTTCATTTTTCAATTCTTAGAAATGGAGATTTGGAACTATGAGAAACAACAAGAAATGTCTGCCAAAAAGGAAGACTGGGACAAAGAAGAAGCCATCTTTAATGAACAAGTAATTTTATGTGGGGAAGAAAAAGGAAAGGGGGGAAAGAGAATGGAGAATTTAAGATTTAAAAAAACAACCAAAGAAAAGAAAAATAATTCGAAAAATAAGTATAATACTGGAAAGCAACAGAAAAGGGGAATACAGAAGAGAGAAATAGAGGTAGAGAGACAAGGGGATAAAAAGGGAGAAAGAAGAAGAGAGGGAAGAAGGAAAGGAAAAGAAGTTACAAAGGACCGCAGCAAGATATAGAGAAACAAGACCTATTTAGAATGGGTGAAAATCTAACTGAAAAAGGGATTCTGTAAAGGTACATAAGATTGTATTGTTATATTAGTAATAGAAATAACTTTAGAAAATTGGAAACAATGTATGATTAAAATGTATGATTAAACAATGTATGATTAAAATGAGGGATAAAATAGTTAGTGTAATTTAGTGAAATGTTTGTTAATAAAACAAGTGAAATAAAATAAATGAGAAAATTGAATTGGGAAGGAATGGGAACATTTTAATTAGTTAATGTTTTATAAAATATAAGTGAAGAGGGGGGGATTAATTATGGAAAGCTTATAATTGTTCCTATAGAAGTATGATATTTAATTGAAAAATAATGTTAAAGAAGTTAAGATTTTAATAAATATTAATATTATTGACAGAATTGAATTGGAATGGAATGTGTTGTTTTACTTACATACATTTATAATTTTTTCTTTTTTAAAGAATATAGTGTGTATTTTAAGAATGTACCAAGCAGAATCCGAATGGAGTTATGTATTACATTGAATGTTATAACTTTAGGGTATATATTGAAGCCTAAATAAGAGTTAAATTGATAAACTTAAAAGATATAAAGGTGTCATACTCCAATCAGTAACTATAGGAAAAATTTTGTTTAAGGAGAAAAGATAATAGATAATTAAAACAGGACAGACAAAAAAATATAAATACAATGATTTAAATTGAGATGAGATAATTAAAATAAAATTGAGAAAATTAAAAGAGGGGAGAAGCTATGCAGAAAATGTAAAATAGTAATAAGATATGGAACAGAATATAAAAATGACTCATTATTAACGAATTGGAAGAAAGTATGGAAAAAAGTACCTTATATAAAAGTACCAATCTGGATTTAAAGCAATGATCCACCCAAATAATCTGGATATCACTAAAATGATTAAACATAAGGACCTATTGGATACACAAGGAAATTTGAAATCGAGGCAAGAATTTCAAGAGCGAGAACAAAAATTGATCAGTGGGCATACCTTCAAATTCAAAGTAGATACAAACAGGATAAGAAAGAATTGGGAATCAACAATAAACTCCAGCAATTAGACAAAAATTTATTAGGATCAGGCAAAAAAAATATAACAAAATTTTACAATTATTTATTAGAAGTCGAATTAGAAGAAGAAATTGGAAAAGGGAACATGATTGCCTGGAGTAGGAATGTAGGACGTAGCATAACCTTAACAAAATGGGGTAGAAACAATAATATTACAAAAACTCTGCATATAAAGAAAATGCCTATACAATATTTTATAGATGGCACATTCCGCCTTCGAGGTTAGTGAAGATGCACCCCAATATGAGTCCGAATTGCTGGAAATGCAAGAAGAAGAAGAAGGAACTTTTTTCCATATGTGGTGGTCCTGTATAGAAGCTCAAAAATATTGGCAGAAAATTAAAATTTGGCTAGAAGAAATGACAAAAGAGCAGATCGAATACAAACCAGAGTCCTTTTTGTTAGGGATCTTTGACAAACAAATATCAAAAAAAGAGAAATACATAATAATACAGATTTTGACAGCGGCCAGACAAGCTTTCGCTCAATGTTGGAAGCAGCCTCAGGTTCCATCAGAGGAAATGCTCATTCAAAAAATCTCCAGCTGTGCAGAAATGGACAAACTAACTTTGACACTAAAAAATAAAGATACCTCAATATACTATAATAGCTTAATTGGATGGGGAACAAATTTTTTAAAAATACTATCATAATTACAATAATTAAAATACATAGGAACAGAGGCTGAGCTATTGAACATTATCGCTAAAATTTCAATCATTTATTTCTTGTCCAATATGAGCATTCATGGAATTATTAGTTTACTCGTCTTGGGTTCAGGCATATTTTACATTTAGGGAGTTGCTGTATTGCAACTGAATGACATGTATTGCTGTAGGAGTTGGCAATCCAAGTCAATGGCGAAAGCAGATCTCTCTCTCGGGTTTGTAGAGATTTTCAGTCATCCAGGTCTTAGTTGTCCCAAAGGTGCTTTTTTTCAGGAGGCAATTGGATGTTCTTGGTTTTTTTTTTTTTTTTGAAGACCTTTCGCTTCTCCTTCAGCTCTGACAGGACAACAATCCTTCCATTCCCCACTGTCCTGTCAGAACTAAAGAAGCTTCTTTGATGAGAAGCGAAACGTCTTCAAAAAAAATTCCAAGAAAGTCCGTTGCCTCCTGAAAAGAGCACCTTTGAGGATAGGGTTGTTGTTGAGAAAAATAGGCGGCTGGAGTTCTCTGCCTTCAGGCCCCAAAGTAAAAACAAAATAAAAACAGAATGGAAAGACAGTATAAAAAAAGAAAGAGGAAACGAGCTCGTTCGCCCCAACAACCGTCCTCCCCCTCCGTTGCCGCCTTGCTACAAAAGGGACCTCTCTATAAAAGCCTCGAGGTTGGTTCTTAGAGCGGCGGCGCGGACGTCTCTTTTCCCGGCCGCGTCTTTACGTAGAGCTGAAGATGGCGGCGCCGGTAGTCCGCCGAGGCGCAGTCAGACGCCGTAGAGTAGACTGGGCAGAGCGCTGGTTGCTGACGCCTGGCGAACGAGAGAGACATCAAGGAAGCTTGAGAGCAGGTTCCCCTTTCTGGGTTTAGTTGGCTGCACCGTAACTGTCTTGTTTCCCGGGCAGGAGCCATGGACGAGCAGGAGAGGCAGAAGAAGCTGGAGGCCGGCAAAGCCAAGGTCAGACGAGAAGGGAGCGCAGGGTGGGAGGGCTACCGGGTGGCAGGCCTGGACACGATCGCGGGTGGGCGAGGTAGGAGAAATCGGTAGTGGCGCGGACAGCTTGGGCTTCACGAGGGTAAGGAACATAAAGCTTGCCCGTCCCGCCCCTTTTTCCGGAAGTAAAATATATATTTATATATATAGCTTGCCTGTCCGTCCCCTTCCCGGTGTCAGTAGCGGCGACGGAGTCAATAAAGCTCAGTCGCAGATGGCTAAGGGAGCGAGGCGTTCCCTGGCGACTTTTCCGTGTTGCGCTTTCCTTTGTGTACGTTTCTTTCTTTGTACTGTATGTGTGGGGTGGGTACGGGGAGTTTGTCGTGGAAATGTCATCGCATTTGGGGTGGTGTGGTCCTCTCCGTGCAAATTGTAGGCTCCAAAGCAAGGCGCTTCCTTCCCTGCTTGAGATATATATCACTGGCTCGGGAACAGCTGTTGCTTTTGGCAAGAGGTTGTACATGCCTTGGAAATGCCACAGGTCCCAACTGGTATTTCTATTTTAGAAGAGCAAGGAAAGGATCACATATGGCTGGAGGGAATGGCAGTTTATTTTATCTAGCTCTATAAATAGCGGCCTTAAAAACCAAGGCAAGAAAGTACTGCCCTAAGTCAGGTTTATAATGTAAATGTACAGGAGACAAGAGGAATAAGGTCACTGTAAAATTGATAATTAAACCTGTATAGACCACTGCAACCTCTATTTGGTGGATTGTAAGCTATGTGCATAGTAGAGGTTTATAATGTCTAATTATTTAACTTCTATAAGGGGATTGAATAGATGAATGGCTTCTCGGGAGCCTTAGTCCCTTCCTGTACTTTTGTGATACCCAAATAGGCCAGTGAGATAATTACAAGTAATTTGACCACTACTTGGATTGCATTGTTAATTTAAAAGTAAAATTTGTGATCATTTTGCCTGCACTGCAGTTTATGTTAAAAAGGCACATTCCTGTGCAGCAGATATTTGTAATCTTTTTTAAAAAAGATGAAAATATATAACATTTTCAGTGTGCATAATGCTTGAGAAGAACTTAATTATGAAATATCTGCAAGTACCTACAGTGATATTTTCAGCCTCCCTGTGTATTAGATTTAAAGCACTGCATTGCTACATTCAGATGAAGTAATTTTAATTTGAATCTTTTTATTCAATCCATAAATGTATAACTGGAATTTAAAAAGGGATTGCTTAATTTAATCCCAGAATCTGTCACTGAGTGAAAAGGCTGTTAAGCGAGCTCACATAAATGTCTGTGTGGACTACTATACTCAGTGACAGCAATCATGACACTCTGAATTGCTGTCATTAGGTGATTGTGTGGGTCATGAAGTGAACAGAGTCCCAGTTAAGGAGCATAGGATGCTTGGAGATGGTTACACTCAAGAACAAGGGCCTTCAAACTTGGCAAGTTTAAGACTTGTTGACTTCAACTCCCAGCATTCCTGAGCTAATATGACTGGAGAAGGAATTCTGGGAGTTGAAGGCCACAAGCCTTAAAGCTGTCAAGTTTGAAGACCCTTGCTCTAGAAGCTCCAGTGAGGAGCTGAAAACCCTCCCTTCTCAGTCCTGAAAGAAGTGAAACTTGTATGTGGCCTTCTATCGGCCTCCTGGGACTTTTTCTACTTGCTTAAGGCATGCCACATTTTTATTGTGCTGCCTCTGCACTCAGGAGCTAAAAGTCGTGCTTGGATTTTGGCTCCCTCTTGTCTCTAAAGGCTGGCTGAAATAGCTGCCAGCTGAAGAGAAGCCTTCAGTAGGGGCAGGAATAGAGCGCAAATAATCAGGATCTGAGCTTTTTTTTTTTTTTTTTTTACCCCAAAGCCAGATGTCAACATACTGTACAAAGAACAGTTGCAGAAATTGGGTATGTCTAGTTTAATGAAGGACTGGAGTGGGTGACATGACAGCAGGGTTTGAATATGTAGGGGGAGCAACGAAGAAGAGGAGGTTAACCTATTCTCCAAAGCACTTGAAGGTAAGACAAGAAGCAATGGATGGAAACTAATCAAGAGAACCAACCTAGAACTGAGGAGAAATTTCCTGACAGTAAAAGCAATTAACCAATGGAACAACTTGCCTTCAGAAGTTGTGAGTATTTCATCACTACAGATTTTAAGAAGATACTGAGTAGTAATTTGTCTGAAATTGTATGAGGTTTCTGCTTGAGCAGGAGGTTGGGCTAGAAGACACTCAAGGACACTTGTAGCTGTCAGTGTGTTACAGTCTTCTCTGTGCAGGATGGGACTCCTTCCATAGGTTGTAGAAACAGAGCTGAGGTCTATTTTTCCATCTCGCCAAATTTCATCTCTCCTCCACACATGGAAGTAAACTCTTTTAGCAGGGTGGAGAATTGGAATTCAAATCCTTAAGGATTTGAGCTCTATTTCTCACACAAAGAAGGGGGCTTCTTCCACTGGATGAAGAAAAAAGTGTTTAAATTATCACGATCTGAGGTTTGTTTCTTCAACCTGACTGGAGGAGTTCAGCTCTTCCATGCATGGAAGAGCGCTCCTTCAGTGGGATGAGGGAATCAGTTCCATTTTTTCCAACCCAGAGTTCAGCTCTTAACAGGCAGTTTCCAAACATGAGAGAGACTCTCAGCAGGTGGCAGCAATTTGCAACTTTCTTTCCCAGCTTCCCAATTGACTTTCTGGGGAAGCCAATAGCAAATGGCAATCATGTGATCATGGCATGCTTGGCAATCAATCTTAAGTGTGAAAATGCCAAGCACCAAACTTAAAATTATATAACGGGGAAGATACATTGCTTTATGATGGCTTGGCCATAAAGCATCTTTTCCATGGCCTTGACAACTTTGAATAAATGTATTCAACGTAAATTCAGCACTACCTATAGATCTGATTACTGCTAAAAATGGAGACTACTGGGGAATAGCAGGTCTGTAGCCTAATTGGGGAACATGCAAAACAATCCTGGAAGAATGCAATGGAAAATTTCTTTCATATTGTTGGTAAGAATATAATATGGTGTGTGTGAAGATTATCAGTCATCCAAGTGATGGTTGTCCCAAAAGTGCTTTTTCAGAAGGTAATTGGACTTTGTGTTTTCTTGAAGATGTTTCGCTTCTCATCCAAGAAGTTTCTTCAGTTCTTCAGACCTAAAGAAGCTTCTTGATTGAGAAGCAAATCTTCAAGGGAAATCAAAGAAAGTCCAGTTGCCTCTTGAAATATGGGTATATCTCTGAAGTTAACAGAGAAGTTGTTTCTTTTAATTTGTGTACATTAAAATCTTAGGAATATGCTTATTGATCTTTTGCCATATTTACTGAAAACATTCAAAGCAAAACTTTGAAAGTATATTATCAATACACTATCTAACATTATTAAAAGCAATATTTAAAAATCCTAAAAGATCTTAAAGTCATATCTAAAAATTTCATGACGTGTTTTCTAGGGCAAATTGTATTACATGAGTATAATTTTATATATTCCACAGTTGCCAAAATTCTGGTGAAATGGTGCAGGAATATTTTTACAATATGAATATATAATACAATAAACCAGAATGAAATAAAGGTTAAAAATCCATTTTTTTCTTTATATAGGCTGATTAATTCTAGACTGTTTTAATTTTAAATGTCTAAAGGTAATTTTGAGAACATCAGTTTGATATAATGGTTAAAGCATCAGGTTAGAGATTGGGAGACCATGAATTCTAGTCCCACCTGCACAAAACCAGCTGTTCTATTGTTTTAGGAAGAAGGCAGAGACAAATCAGAAAATCTTGCCAAGAAACCACAGAGATTTGTCACTAGGAATCAAAACTGGCTTAAAGGCACAGAAACAGAAAATGTATTTATCCAACTGCAAATTAAACTTTTGTGAATCCTCCTGCTATTTAAAATGGTAAATTATTATCAACAAATAATTCAAATTCCCTAACTTTACCTAATCTTTGTTTATTTTACATCAAATTTCTGTTTTTAACTAGTTTTACATTCATTTATGCTATCTTTATACAGAGGACCATAATGACATTTTTCTAGTTATCTGGCACTGATATAGTCTTAAACACCTAAGTTGAACAAATTGCACAATTATTCCATAAGCATCTCACATTCATAATTTAACATTTTTCCATATTGTCCACTCCACACAATTTTTCAAAGGTCTTAACCAAGCAAAATAAAATAACCACAACACTCCATTTTGTGCAGTTTTGTGTCCATTTCTTTCATCCTTTGCAATAAAGCAAATACAGAATGAACGCATGGATGAATTTGGTACCAGAGACTGCACTAAAAGGGAGCCTCTTACTATGCTAGTTAATTTCTATAATTCAGCTGATTTTTCTACACTTAGGTATTCAGCTATTACAAACTGATTAATGGATGAATTGTAAAACAAAGTTTTTCTTTCTCAAAATTAGTCATTTGCTTAATTTGTTTTTGCTGAAGAAACATATAAAGATGTAGTCAAATCCAAGTTTTCTATTGTAAGATTGATTCCTTTGTTTCTGAAGTAATCATTCATATATAGGTGTGTCTCCCTTTCTGTATTTGTTTTAAAATATCCAGCTGCTTATGGAAGACCCTCTCAACATCAGTTATCTCTCTTATCCAGTCTTTATCATTCTGTAGAAGTCAAAAATCCTAAAAATGAATAAATTGTATTGAATTTGTTAGGGTTTAATATTATGCAATTATGCACGTGCTGCATGGAGTGTGTACATCTTCTTGTAAAACGTGATGATAGTGAATAATCTTGTTTGTAGAACAAAGCACTTGTACATCTTTGAATAATCTAAGAAATAATTATATCCAGTAAATCTGTATATATCTGATGAGCCTTTGCTTTATTGTTGAAGTATATTTCTTAGGTGTGTATGTAGGGTTTTTAAAAAATTATGTAGTTGTATAAAATGTTTAGGAGATATGTTTCTTTTTTTCTTTTTTTTTGGTAAAAGTTTTATTGATTTTAACGACAGACAAAAAAACATGTAAGACATAAAACATAACATAAAAAGATCATTCTTCATAAATTTACAGTGTATCGGTTGGTTTACCACTCCCTTTTGTGCATCCATTTCATAGTCATCAAAATAATTATATTACATAATAACTCACATTATCAATCATCAATAAAATATCCCAATATCATTATTAAACAATCATTTGACTATAATTTTACTAATTCATACTTAAGCGAGATAACTATAATTAAGTTAAATTATTTTATAACAAATCATAGAATCATACCAAATCTATCTTAATAAAATATTCTTAAAAATTATCAAAACCAAGAAAAATTATATATTCATTATTTCCTAAATTTCTAAATATTCTATTATTATATTGTATTATCTAACCATTGATAAAAAAGATCCCAAACTTCATAAAATTGTTTATCTTCTTGTTCTCTAATTTCAAATGTCAATCTATTCATTTCAGCACATTCCAATATTTTCTTAATAATTTCTTCCTCTAATGGTATTTTCTCACTCTTCCAATATTTAGCAAATACAATTCTAGCTGCTGTTAATACATTTACAATCAAATATTTTAAATTTTTATTATATATATCAGGTACGATTCCCAATAAAAAAATCTCTGGTTTCAAATCTATGTGTTTCTTTGTCATTTTTTCCAGCCATATGCGAATTATAGTCCAATATTTCCTGGCTTCCTCACAAGTCCACCACATATGGTAATATGAGCCAGGTATCTGATGACATTTCCAGCACTTTTCAGATTTATTCTTGAACATTCTTGCTATTCTTGTCAGGGGAAAATGCCACCTGTAAAACATCTTATACAAATTTTCTTTATATGCTGTTGACATTGTCATTTTATAATTTTGTAACCACAATTTTTGCCATTTCTCTAAATCAATTCCAAACCCAAAATTCTTCCCCCAAGCAATCATTGTTTCTTTAACTTGTTCTTCCTCTAATTTAATTTCCAACAAATAACTATATAGTTTTTTTAATCACTTTTTCATCAGTACCTGTCAAAATCCTATCTAAATCAGTCAATTTATCATAAAATCCTTCTATTTTAGAATCTTTAAGATACCTTGCATGTATTTGCGCATATGAAAGCCTGCGGTATCTGCTATCCCGCATCAGATGGGCGGCTCATGATAGGGAGCGAAGGAGAGAGAAACGACAGGAGGCGAAGTTTCCTCGGGATGAGCGCACCCCAAATGTCTTGGCACACGCTCTTTTATTGTGCTTTTTTACAAGAAAATGATTTAATCAAAGCTCAAGTCAAATAAGATAATTCCATCAGGATGTGCATGTTTACAAAGCTGCATACCAGACAGATCATTTACAATGTGGATAAGCTTATTAACAACCGTCTAGCTCCTTGTCCCTTGTACGTGCCTTGCAAAGGTCACTGAAGAGACAGAAGTTAATGATTACACATGAATGATACATAGTTGCAAACACATGAATGATACATAGTTACAACATCTCCTCTGTTTTTATTATTTATGACGAGTCTTCTTCCTCGTCCGAGAAGACAGGAACCATTTTTATGGAATGTTCGCCATCCCCGTCATCTGGGCAAGAGTGCGACCCGTCAGCATCAGGGTTGTCCAAGGAGCGGTAACTCAGCAATGACATTTTTTCGTCCGGTGTTGAGGACATAACATGAGCTTGCAATAGCACATTAACATCAGCAGTTATGGAGGATAATTGATTTTTCAAAAATTGCAATATTCTATAAAAACAACAAGGTCCTATAATACATATCAATATAATGATTATTAATGATCCTGCCAATGCAGTTAAAAAGGTTGTAAACCATGGCGAAATAGAAAACAAGCCCCCCTGCTATCGGCATAAAAACAACATTCTTCTTTAAGCGTAGCACACAATCCCCCTTGTTTTAAAAAATAACAGATCTAAATCTTTACGATTTTGCAAAAGGGGGTATTCCATGGGTACCTGTAGGGATATAAAATCATCAGAGTTATACACACAAGCCATACTTGAATGCAAAATGATTTGGATTTAACAATTTCATCCCCCTGGACACATGCCGTGAGACCGGTGGAACAAGTCCAAACAAAATTATTGCCAGGGATAAAATACATACCTTTCAGGCGTGATGTTAAAGTTCCTCCTGAAGTGGTGTAGATTGCAGAATATCCCCTGGTTATGCGGGTGCGTCTGCCAAATCGAATTGAAGTGGTGGGTAGAAGTCTTCTATGCGAGAAAAATTGGTTGTAGAACTTAAACGAACTCCTTGAAAGTCAGTTATAGTCCAAGTAATATTATATCTTTTATGAGGCTTCTGCGGATCGTCATGGACAGTTCTTTTGAAGCGTCGTTTGTTGACAGGATCAGAGTTCGGGTATATAAAAGCATCACAAGTAGGAGAGAGGGCTATGGACAAGTTAGTTGTAGAACTTTTACGAGATGAGGGAATGCAATTAGTAGAAAAAGGATAATAATTACAATAATGACAATAAAGATTAATTTGGTCATTCATCAAGGATGTTAGTTGGGGTGGGGGAACCCATAATACAATAGAAGGACATATAGGTCCCCCTATATCTAGATTGAACAGAGGAAAAGATTTTAAGGTTCCTTTCCATAGGAAGAGTAAAGAAGGAACAAAAGAGCGAGTGGTAGAGTGTTCTTTAAACAAAACAGAAGTGACAGAGTGAAAACTACGGGTAGCATTTTCATGACGTACCCACATGGAACAAGTATAATAGCCTTCTGTTAATGGTTTTAACACGAATAGTCTTTTGACAGGAAGCATAGGTTTTGTTGAAGTAAGGTAGAAATTGCAAAGAAGATATAGGCAAGAATATCAGGAAGAGTTTTAAGATACAGATGTAGCAGAGGAATTCCCATGATAGGGTCTAACCGCCCTACCAGGGATCCAGCAAGTGGTTTTGTCTGGTAGTAAAATCGCAGCGTAGCCTCGTCCCCAAGTGAGAAGCTCAGCGGGACCCTGCCAGGCGGGATCTGGCAATCTGCGATAATATACCAGAGGTCTGTTAGGCGGGGGGGAGGGGGAGGAAAAATGACGCGAAGCAGCAGAAGTGGGAGGAATGCCAGTCAGATTAAGAAAGTTTAAAGTGTAAAGGCAAATGTTAAGAGAATTTTGCAATGCTGGGAGGTTCGGGGGGTTTTCCCGCAACGAATATCGATCAAGAGCACGTTTCAGAGATAAGTTCGCTCGTTCCACAATAGCCTGCCCCTGGCTGTTGTAGGGAATCCCAAACTTGTGGGTTACATCCCATCTGTTACAGAAGTCCTGGAACGCAGAACTTGTATATGCAGGTCCATTGTCAGTTTTGATTTCTTTTGGACGTCCCAGCGAGGCAAAGGTACGAATTGAATGATTGATGACATGTTTTACAGTTTCTCCCCTTTGAGGAGTAGCCAGAATAAACCCTGAATATGTATCGATGGAAACGTGCAAATATTTCCAAGGGGCAAAAGGTGGATACTGAGTTACATCCATTTGCCAAATTTCACAAGCTTTTAATCCTCTAGGATTTACTCCTATGGGAATGGAATGTCCTTGCTTACTACATGTGGGGCATTGTTGAATAATGGCAGCAGCTTCTGCCTGAGTTAGGGAAAATTGTTTTTGTAGGGCTTTCTTATTTTGGTGAAAATAATCATGGCTTTCAGCTGCTGTCAGATTACAGATTGATTTACCGGATGCAGCTGCTACAGCTGCGTCTGCCACCTTGTTTCCCTTCTGTAATATACCAGGAAGAGGTTGATGGCTCCTGATATGTGCTACAAAAATGGATGTGTGCGGCTGTTGATACATTGCTGTAGAGGAAGCAACAACTTTAACAAAGAAACAGATATGCTAGGAGATAAATAGGCTTGATATATATTTTTCAAAATCTGAGAAACATATAAGGAATCTACTATTAAATTAAAAGGAGCTTTTTGAAACTGTTGAAACGCAATAAGAGATGCAGCAAGTTCTGCCTGTTGAGCAGAAGATTGCGGAGGAGTAATTTTAGTTTTCCACTCTCCCTCCTGGTACCATGCACAATCACCATACATTTTCCCCCCATCTGCATAAAGCGTAGGTGCATCTACTAATGGAGATATTGAGAGGGGGGAATGCCATTCAAAAGGGAGAGTTTTAAGAAAAGTGAACCGTGGGTCAGCTGGTAAATGGCAAGAAATTTGCCCTGGCCACTCTTCTAAAGCGTATTGTAGTTCTTCTGAATTACACCATAGCATTTCCCACGTGGTCAATGAACAAGGAGTGAATATTGAAACAGGCTCACATCCCATGAGTTGTTTACATCTTTGTCGACCTTTAAAGATCAACTGGGAATATGCAGAGGCTTTACTAGTGATTGTGGTCCGTGGGGTGTGAGACAAATGCAGCCATTCTAAAATCAGAATCTGTGTCTGATGAGATTGCATAATGACAGCTGTGGGTCTCTGAACAGTATTTAGTAAAGCAATTGATAAAAGACAATTTTCTATAGCTCGATCCACCCATCGAGTAGCCAGTAAATGGGAAATGTCTTTTAATGCCTGCAACTGCTCTTTATTTAGAATGATAACATCGGACGGGGCTTTACCTTGCGTGAGAGCATTAAAGAGATGAGCTAATGTAGCTGTAGTCAAACCCAAATAAGGACGTGCCCAATTTAAGGTTCCCAGGAACTGTTGTAAGATCACGAGTGTAGGTTTCGGGGGAAGTGTTGGGAGGGGAAGGGAAGGAACAGCAGCTGAAGCAAGTAACTTGTGACCTAAATAGGAAAAGGGAGGTTTGGATTGTATTTTTTCTGGGGCTATAATGAGCCCTGCTTTACCTAAAATGGAGGTCAGGCACGGCAGAGTTTTTAATACCGTGCCCTTTGGGCCAGGTGCAGATACCAATATATCATCCATGTAATGATAGATTTAAAAATGAGGATATTTGTCCCTGTATGGTTGCAAGGCTAAATCCACAAAAAATTGACACGTAGTTGGACTGTTTAACGTGCCTTGCGGTAAGACTTTCCATTGATATCGTTTGGTAGGTCTTTGATTATTTAAAGTTGGTACTGTAAAAGCGAATAATTTTCTATCTGACTGGTGTAATGGAATGGAGAAAAAGCAGTCTTTTAAATCGATAGTGACAAGGTCATACTCTTGAGGAATTATGTTAGGATTTGGAAGACCACATTGCAGGGGTCCCATTGGAAGGAGGACCGCATTCACAGCCTTTAAATCCTGAAGGAGGCGCTAAGCGCCGTTTTTCTTTTTGATAACAAAAACTGGGGTATTATATGGACTCAATGAGGGTTCTAGATGACCTCTATCTAATTGTTCTTGAACAAGAGAATGTAAGGCTTCAAGCTTTATAGAAGGGAGAGGCCACTGATCAATCCACACGGGGTTATTGTTAGTCAAATATAAGCGAAGCATGGTTAATGGAGGGTAAGTTGCGCATTAAACTGTGACATAAGGTCTCTTCCCCACAAATTAGTATACAGAGGAATTACAGCTGGTTTAATATAAGCAACACATTGAGACTCAGGGGAATGGGCTTTTACCCAGTTTCTGCTAATGTGAGTCTCCTGGAGTCCCCCCACTCCTCTCACCACTGGTGCCACATCAGCAGGCCAGGTGTCCGGCCACGCAGCGGTTCGGATGACGGAAATATCTGCTCCAGTATCTAAAAGACCAAGAAAGGCTCGACCGTTCAATAAGAATGTTACCGTAGGCTTCGGTTGACTAATTGGTCTTTCAATTGCATAGAGTTGCTCTTGTTGTTGGTCTAAGAGCACAATCATTTTTGCCACAACATCCCCCTCATTTATAGTAACTTCTGTATTAGCTAGTACGGATAGGCAGACATCAGACAACACAGTGGGGTCATGCAGAAAAGGAGAGGCAAGAATACCTTGTTCAGCTAAGTCCAGTACAGGAAAGACTAGCACTGGAATATCGGGGGGCATGTGAAAAGGCTGAACAGGGTGTACAAAGAGAAAGTCAGCGATACGAGGGAGATAAGTAACAGTTTCATTAGCAACAAGATCGTAAGCGAAAGAAGAAAAATTGCAAGTTTCAGCAGCCTTTGTTGTGGGGCTAGCTGCCTGCCCTGTTTCTAGTTTTCCTGATTCAAAAAGAGTTTTTGAGTGATTGCAGGGCTATTCTGCTGTTCGTTCTTTTGGACTCTGCACTGACTAGCCCAGTGATAGCCCTTTTTACATCGAGGGCATGGCGTTTTTGGGTGAGCTACCTGGTTTCTTGACATATTTGCTCCTCCGCCCGGGGCTCTGCATTGGCTCTTAAAGTGACCTGGCTTGCCGCAATTAAAACAATTACCCATTTTACGAGTATTTTGTTGGGAAATGGGAAGAAGAGAGCCCATGTTCTGCTGCATGCCTTCCGTAATGGCTGTAGCCAGAGTAGACATGGAATGGGATGTGGTTCCTATGATTCGGCAGGCTGCAAGATAATCCGCCAAGGTAACATTTGTCTTATTAATTAATGGTTGCAAAACCTTCTGACAATCAGCGTTTGCGTTTTCATAGGCAAGTTTTAAACCTAATTCATTACAAGCCTCCTCATTATCAATTTGTCTCTCCAAGGCTTCTGTGAGATGGTTTACAAAGGAGGAAAAAGGCTCAGAAGGTCCTTGGATAATCTTAGAGAAAGATTTGGCCACGCATCCCGCATTATCAATTTTTCGAGCCGCGGCCAAAGCACAATCCTGTAATATAGGGAAAGCAGCTGCGTCTGTGGCAGTCTGCTGGGCAATGGTAAGCATGGTGCCGGTACCGTTAAGCATATCTAAAGTAACATTAGCTGGCAAGCCTCTAGCGGCTGCAGCTGCGGTACGTTTATGAAATTCGGATTCCCAGACCATAAATTGTGAAGGCGTGAGGATCATGGCAAATAATGTACGCCAATCAGCATTTATCAAGTCAGCGCCTGGTTGGGTTATTGACTCTAAAAGACCCTGTACATAGTGGGATTGAATACCATTTTCCTTGCAGGCTGCTTTCAAATCCTTAATTATTTTGTATGGCATTGGGGTATACTGAGGAGCTGGGGGATTGCCGGCTTGTATGACCGGATAGAGGGAAGCAGCTGCAAGGGTGTCCTCATCCATTTCCCCTTCATAAAAGGCTTGTTGAATGGCTTTTACAACACCCCCCCACCTCGGGAGGGTGGTGGAGGACACGGGGGCTCTACATTTGTGGAAGTGGATTGAATGGAGGGAGGCTCCCGTAATGACTTATGATCATCGGGAGCGGAGGGTTGAAGGACAGAAAAGTTATCATAACTTGGCGGGGGAGATTCAAACACACTCCTTGCTTCTATTTTATAATGGACCATTAAAGCCTTCATAATTTTCCTCCAAGTGACCAAAATGCCAATAGGTGCACGAGGAGGACTATGGAGATGTTCACCAATTTTTTGCCAAGTGGAAATTTATAAGGACCCTTCCTCTGAATAATTGGGACAATGTTGCCACACATAAGCCAATAATGTAGCAATAGGTTTCATTTTTACAGGCGAGCCCTTTAAATTAGCAGAATATTTAGAAGAAGAAGCGACTAACTCCCTCAATTCCTTTAGATGCTGCGTCTGTTGTTGAGAAAAGTTTCCACCCATACTTACGAAAGTCGAGACCGTGTTTCAGATCCGATGATGTGCAATTCGCTTCAGGCCTGGCGATGCACAGCTCCCATCGAGCTGATTAGATATGGGTGCGTCGCAACGTATCCCCCTTAGGGAATCACGTCGGGGTCACCAGAATGCGGTATCTGCTATCCCGCATCAGATGGGCGGCTCATGATAGGGAGCGAAGGAGAGAGAAACGACAGGAGGCGAAGTTTCCTCGGGATGAGCGCACCCCAAATATCTTGGCACACGCTCTTTTATTGTGCTTTTTTACAAGAAAATGATTTAATCAAAGCTCAAGTCAAATAAGATAATTCCATCAGGATGTGCATGTTTACAAAGCTGCATACCAGACAGATCATTTACAATGTGGATAAGCTTATTAACAACCGTCTAGCTCCTTGTCCCTTGTACGTGCCTTGCAAAGGTCACTGAAGAGACAGAAGTTAATGATTACACATGAATGATACATAGTTGCAAACACATGAATGATACATAGTTACAACAAAAACCAATTCTTCTTTATACCTTGTTCTTCTAAATTTTGCATCATTTTAAGTTCACCCTTTTCATCCAATATTTCCCCATATCTAACTGTTTGTTCCTTCTTATAAGTTATCGAATACGAAAAAGCTTCAACAGTTGATAACCAAACTGGAATTTTCAAATAACATTGTTTCTTAATTTTCTCCCAATTCAACCATAATGATTCCCATATATAATGCCTTCTAAAATAACCCTGTGATTTAGTTCCCTTATACCATAAAAAAGCACGCCAACCCAATAATAAATCATGACCTTCTAATGCCAACAATCTTGTATTTCTTAACGTTATCCATTCTTTAACCCACGTTAAGTTTGCAGCTTGATAATACAACTCCCAATTAGGAAGGCCAAATCCTCCTCTAATTCTAGCATCCTGTAAAAGTTTTAATTTTATTCTCGCTTTCTTGCCTTGCCATATATACTTCAACACAATTTTATTTAATTCTTCGAAGTAATCCTTACTTAACCTAATTGGTATTGTTTGGAACAAATATAAAATTCTGGGTAAAATATTCATCTTGATTGTTGAAATTCTACCTATCAATGATAATTGTAGGTTTTCCCATTTTTTCAGGTCAGATGCTATCTGCTGTGTAAGCTTAATATAGTTATTCTCTTTCAGTGTAGTACATCTTGACGTCAAGTATATCCCCAAATATTTAACTTTGTGCGTAACTTGAATTTTCAATAAATCTGCCAGCTCTTCTCTTTGTCTTAATAACATGTTCTTTGTCAGAATCTTTGTTTTGTCTTTATTTATTTTTAAACCAGCCATCTCACCATACGTCTCTATCTTTTCCAATAGTTTTAAAGCTGTCTCTAAAGGGTCTTCCAAAATAAAGACCAAGTCCTCTGCAAAGGCTTGCAATTTGAATTCCTCCTTTTTGACTTTCATTCCTTTTATATTTATATTCTCTCTAATATTTCTATATAAGACTTCCAAGGTCAATACAAATAACAAAGGAGATAATGGGCATCCTTGTCTTGTACCTTTTTTAATATTGATAGAGTCTGTGAATTCTCCATCTATCATTACTTTTGCCGTTTGCTGATAATATACGGCTTCTATTGCTTGAATAAATTTTCTAGCAAAGCCCATCTGTTCCAATAGTAATAACATAAATCTCCAGTTCACATTATCAAATGCCTTTTGGGCATCTAAGAATATCAAAGCCATTTGTTTTTCCGGGTGCGCCTCATAATATTCCAATGTGTCCAGGATTACCCTCATATTGTCTTTAATCTGTCTCTTTGGTAAAAATCCATTCTGATCAGAGTGAATAAAGTTATTTAAGTATTTTTTAAGCCTTTCTGCCAAGATTGAAGCAAAGATTTTACAGTCTGCATTCAATAAGGAAATAGGTCTATAGTTCTTAATTTGTAATTGGTCAACCCCTTCTTTTGGAATAAGTGTAATATAAGCTTCTGACCATGTTTCAGGTATTTTCTTATTTATCATAACTTCATCATGACTTCTAACAGTGGGATGCTCAATGATTCTTGTAATGTTTTATAAAATTCTGCCGGGAAGCCATCTGGTCCTGGTGCTTTTCCATTGTTCTGTCTGTTGAATGCTTCAGTTAATTCCATCATTGTTATAGCACTTTCTAACATTTTCCAAGTTTCATCAGGTATCTTAGATAGGTTAGCATTTTGTAAATACTGTTTAATTTTTTCCTCATCAAGATCCTCTTGTTTATATAATTGTCCATAAAAATCTCGAATGATTGCCTTTTTCTCCTTATTACCATAACAAATTTGACCATGATCATCTATTAACTGTGATATTTTCCTTGACTCTTTCTCTTTTCTCAACTTATATGCTAACCATCTACATGGCCTATTTGCATCTTCAAAATAGTTCTGTTTAGCACTTCTAATTTTTTGTGCCAGTTCTTCTTTCTCTGCTTGATCCATTTTATGTTTAATTATGTCCATTTTAAGTTTGATATCTTTTTTCTGTGGCATCTTCTGTAATTCTTTTTCCAGTTTTTTATGGTCATCTTCTAGAGCTTTAATCATTTGGCTCTTCCTAATGTTCTTTTTCTTTATATAGTCAATTATTAATCCTCTTGCATATGCCTTCATTGTATCCCAAACATTCTGTATTTAAGTATCTTCTTTTTTGTTTTCATTGAAGAAGGCCAATTCTTTTTCCATCCATTGTGTAAAATCTTTTTCCTTTAGAATAGTATTGCTTAATGTCCATCTAGATCTTCTTTTTTGTCCTTTCCATTTAATTGTCATTGGATTATAGTCTGCCCATGTACTTGTTTCAATATTTATTTCTTGAATATTAGATGATAATTCTGTTGATGTCCAAATCATATCTATTCTGGACCACGATAAATGCCTGTTTGAATAAAAAGTATATTGTTGAGTTTTAGCATTTCTTTCTCTCCATATATCTTTTAAATTTAGTTCATCTGTCATTTTAAAAAAGGATTTAGGGAGAGTTTTCCTATTTTGTCGTGTTGTTTTTACTGTATAGTCCAGTTTATTGTCTACAATTCCATTAAAGTCCCCCATCATAAGTATGTTAACATAGTCCAGTTCAATTATTTTCATATGTAATTTTTTATAAAATTCTTCTTGTTTATCATTTGGGGCATCAATTGCAACCAAGAGTGTTTTTATATTATTATCCACTATTTCAACTATTAATACTCTTCCGTCTTCATCTGTATAAATCAATTTGGCTGGAGTGGTTTCTTTAACATACAAAACCACTCCTCTTTTCTTACAATGAGTCAGAGAAGTAAATATTTTCCCTAACTTTGGTCGTATCAATAATTGTTGATGTTGTTTTTTGATGTGTACTTCTTGTAAGCAAATTATATCAAATTTTAGCTTCTCTAATTTATAAATTTTTTTCCTTCTTTTGATAGCTGAGTTCAGTCCATTTATATTCATGGAAATCAGTTTTTTCCCCCTCATGGTTATGCTTTATATTTAAGTCTAACAGCTCTCGTGGATCTTATTTCACGTTGTTCTTTGATCTCCATTTGTCCACCTATTGCGCCTTCTTCTTTTTCCATCTCCATTTGGTCCTCTTCAAATTCAGTTAAAATCTTTTCTTTTTCTGTCTCCATTTCTCTTCTTTCGAAAAATTCCTTATAAAACATTTCTGCTTTCGCAATTGAATCAATTCTGTGTCTCTGTTCTTGCCATGTAAACATTAATCCTTTTGGAATCAGCCATCTATAGTTCACCTCTTTTTTCAATAGCATTTTAGTCAAAAATCGATACTCTCTTCTAATCTCTCTCACTTTTCTAGGTACTTGGTTTAAGACCAAAATCTCTTTGCCTTTATATTTCAACCCCTTCTCTCTTACCACTTGTAATATTTGGTTTTTAATAGTTTTTTTAGTGAATCTAACATGGACCTCTCTTGGTAATTGGTTCCTCGTCGCATATCTTGTGAAGACTCGATATATCTCATCTACTCCATCCATCATCTTTTCCTCTGCTATTTCCAAGACTCCAATCAGAATTTCAATCATTACTGCCGCCAAGTTTTGTCCTTTTTCTTCCTCGATATTTTAGAATCTAAGATAAAATTCTGACCTGTCCATCTCCCACTTCAACATCCCACTTTTTTCTTGTTCGACCATTGTTAATCTGTTATCGATATTCCCAATTATATCATCTCTTTGCTTGTCTTTTTCTTCTATTTTTTGGATTCTCTCATCATGTTTCACCATCATTTGTTGAAAATTTTCAAGTTTCTCATCCATCTTTCCAATTCTTTGATCAATACTCTCCATTCTTTGTTCCATACTCATTTTAAGATCTTGTATTCCTTGCATAACCATCGTTAAATCCACTTGCGCTTTGTCTTGCTTCACCATTGTTGAGAGTCGTCCTCCAGATGACGGGGAGACGGGAGCAGAAGTTGAGATGCCCGAAGGTAAAATTTTCTTCCTCATTTCGATAACTCAGGGTCTTCCGGGTCTTTTAATCCAATTAGTGAGGTAGCCAATTATAATTCAATTTAAAAAAAGGAAAACACCACAAAAAACAAAAAACAAAACCAGTAATAAGTAAAAAGCCCAAAATTAAAAGGAAAGAAAAAAATCTTCAGGTTCTTCAAGACCTTAATCCAATTGTAAAATACGCAAATATAATTCAAAAGTAAAAATTAAAAAATGAAGAGAAAAAAAGAAGCAAAATAAAGCCCAATAATATCAAAAAATAATAAGCAAAGAAAAAGGAAAAGAAAAAAAAGAAAAAGAGAGTTCTTCAAATTCTTCCCACCTTAATCCAATTGAAAAACCACAGAAAATGAAAAAAAACCCATAAAAATAAGTCAAAAATAGAAATCAAAAGGCAAACATCCCCATGAAAAAAAGAAAAAAGGCCAAAAAAGGAATATTCTGAGGCTTTCTCCTTTAAAAATAAAAAATAAAAATGAAATATAATAAAAAATAAAAAAATAAAAATATCAATATTACAAAATAGTGTGGGGTTGGAAGGGAGGAATGGAACAATTAATAAGGTGTTTAAAAAAACAAAAGACACACACTGTCTTTTATTTATCCAAGGCTCTTATTTGACTTCTCCACAAATTTCAAAGCCAAGCTTCAAGTATTCATTTGATAATAGAAGTTCCAAAGAGCACCTGTATAAACATCCTCCAGTACTCTTCCCTCTATCTTATCATTTCCAGTAACCTTGAGAAAAGTTTTTCAAACAAAAGTTTTTCAACTTCAAACAGAATATTTTTCAAGCCTCTAGTTGGCAGTGTTACAAAGTTTCTTCAATCCATTCCCCTTCTTCCCCCCTGAAAAAAGCCTAAAAAGAGAAAAAAAAGTATGTATGTATATTTATGTATATTAAAAAAAAATATTAAAGGGGGCCTCTATTTTAAAAAATATAAACAGTCAGAAAGGCAAAGAGAAAGCAAGTAAATATAAAAATATAAAAGAAAAAAACCAGTTTGATTTGCTAGATCGCAATAGAAATTCAGTAAAGAAAAAAAAAAAGCAAAAATAAAAAGCCAAGCCTCACTTTGACATTACTAAAAAAAAAATGCTGCTAAATCAAATTCTGTCAATAAGGCTGCTGAAGCTGGGACAGCTCCGGAAGAACGGGATAGAAAGAAGTATATAGGCTGGTGAGGATCTCTCTTTTTTTAGCTTGGGACTTAAGAACACTCTAATATGAGAAGAAATCTGTAAACTTATTGACAGGAGATATGTTTCTAATGGATTGAAAAAAAAAGAGATTCTGTTCATTCTTGTTGTAAAAATGTATTATAAACTTGATAATCACTGTTGCCAGAATAACTGACAATGCAATTATATATTATTTTAATTATAAATAAATCAATATTGTTTAGCAGAGTTAATTTTTAAGATAGTATGCATAAGTTTGAAAAACACTTATATCCTTTCGGAGTTTTTTTTTTTCTTATATAGTTTCACAGCACAATTTTAATTTTGAATGATAAAAGTTGTGCCTCTTCCAATTCTTATTAATAGGCTAAAGGGAGATTATGTGGTTTACCCAAATTAGTGAAAAGCAATATGTCTTTAATATAAGAATTAAGAAGAATCAAGCTATTCAAAACGTGTTTTTTTAAATGCTCATAGATTGAGGAAGACTAATGACATTTTGTCCGTTTATAGGTTAATCCCACATTAAGACTTGGTGTGCTGATTTCAATGGGGACAAAATACTTTATATGCACATTATTTGAAATGGTACATTTTATTTCATTTATTTATATATCATTATTTTTATAAATTACTTGGGCAATGAAAAATATCTAATGCCTCTTCTTATTTTCCCCACAACAGTAATCCTGTGAGATGGGTTGGGCTAAGAAAGAGTGATCAGCCCAAAGTCATCCAACTGGCTTTCATGTGTAAGGCAGGACTAGAACTCACAGCCAGGCTGAGCTGGACTTGCATTGTGGGGGAGAAAAGTCAGAAGCAGTCCCAGAGCTGCAGTGGGGCAAAAAAAAAAAAAATTGTGCCATGTTCCCGGACCTGACTGTGGGCTAAGCTTCGGTTGTGGGGGGGAAAACAGACAAAAGCAACTCCTGTGCTACAGCACAAAGGTACAAAATCCATTTTGTCAATGGTGAGAACAAGACACCAAAGGTCAGCAGCTATAGTGACAAAGTGAATAGCAAAGGTTTTGGGGTGCAGGGTGGGGGGGGGCTACTGTAGCTGAATTGCATTGAGATGGCTACAGCTTCCTAGGATATGGCTAGCACCTCCAGAACCACGCAGCTGACCCACAATTCTTGGATAGCAAAGGAAACTGGGACTGTGGGGTTGCCCTTACTAAGTGAGGCAGTCACGTGATGTCTCGCTTTATGACATCTCACTTTTTTTCCAGGTTATGCTCACTAGATTCTAAGTATATTTCTTGTAATATCTTAAAATTTTATTGTAATGGCATAGAAGAATAAAGTTCTTTGCAATGTATGTTTTGAGTAACTATGTAATGTATCCATTGATTGATGTTCACTACTTGAGAGTACAATTAGTTCTCGAGATACAACTGTAACAAAGACTCCTAGCTGCTAGGTAACTGGTTGTAAATTAATAGCTACCTGTTTGGAAGCTATTATTTTTGCATGCTATGGCTTTTTTATTTGACTTTCTGAAGAAAACACAAAATGGCAGAGTGTGGGTTTCTGAATAAACCTAAAAGCATAACTTTATATGCTTTATAATTTCTATAATTTTTCTCTGTAAGTTGGTCCATAAACTTGCATGAACATATTTATTCATTTCAGGGAGGTAGGATTTCATTGAAATAAATCTTTTATCTATGAATAAAGCATCAAGCTAAAGATAATTCTCAATTTATGACTGAAATAGAGCCTGCACAATGTACATTGCAGCCATAAGACATGACAGTTGCTAAGTGAAGTGCTTTTCTGATTGCCTCGTCATCTTGGTCAGTGACCCCAATCCCTGCAGTCCCCATTGTCATAAAGTAGGGAAACTTCAGGAAATCTGCTTGAGAGGGAGAGCAGTTTGATCTGTTCCTTGACCCGTCAGAGACCACGTGGCAATGTCCTGGAAACAAGCGCCATTTTGAAGTGTCCTTAATTCATTCTGACTGCTCCCAAATGGCATCATAGAAAGCCATGCAGCTGCTTCCTGAAGATCTATCAAAAAAGATAAGATAATGGTGGGCGGGAGGAGGGCATGGGACTACCGGGTAGGAAACACACCCAGTAAGGTGGGGGGAAAGGCCCAAGTCCTGCAGAGACTGAGCAGAACAAGATGCTGGGGAGATGGGGGGGATGCTTCAATGTCCCTGTAATTGATCATAACAGAAGGCGCATTGATAAGCAACTGAATGATGCTAACGATGGAAGCGCTGCAATTTCAGCAAGGGTTGTAAGTCACTGAATAAACACTTAAGGCGAAAACAACCTATATATCATCCCATTCTTCTATTTTTGTGAAGTTTTGCTAGTGATTGCTGCAAACATGAAAAATAAATATATTGTATAGCATTTATAAAGAGTAAAAAGAAAATAGAGCAAGGGATAGCTAAGATTCAAATAGGCAGAAATACGTGTATGTTTCATTTTGATTTTAGTGGAAATCGTTTTGGAAGTAAGTTAAGGGTTGACAAAGAGCCTCCAGCAGAATAAATGGATAATAAAGAAAAATGAGCTGGAATATGTAGACTGGAATATGTTTTTAAAATATGTATGAGAATTACAGTGATATGTTGAGGAGCGGCATTGAAATAAACTTATAATTGTACTTGCAAAATTGATTTTAGTCCCATGATGTAGACCAGACCAAGAATGTAGGGGACCCAGATTCAGGTCTCTCCCCTCCCAAGCTTGTCAGGATCACAAAATTAATACATGCCACAGATATGTAAATAAATTTAAAGCCTAGTGCCATGTTATTAAGCCTTATTATCATGAGAGAAAAGTAAAATAAATTGATGGATCCACACCCCACTCTTCTTTTTTTAATCTTACTATCAGTGAGCAATCATGTGTCTTGGCCACTCAGAAGCAATGAAAGAGACTCCTGTCCCAAAGTTGCTTTTTCTTGAAACCAAAAATGTCCAGTTGCAAAAAGTTAGCACGCCCTCCCCCCGAAGAATGAAAGCACGCCGTCCCCCGAAGAATGAAATATTTTGAGAAATATTAAAAAGGCAGAAAATTATATTTCCCTAAATGAGAAATAGAGAAACATGCTCTTAAAGGGCAGGAAACAGACTCAGTCTTTCTTAATAGCTTCAAAGAAAATGAGGAGGCCATCTTTTAAAATGCAGATTTGGCAATCCATTCAAGACAGGATTAAAACCCCAAGGAAACCAGCATAATTACATTTGTTAAGCTTAAAAAGCCCAACTCATTGCTGGCCTTCATGAGACAAACTAATTGAAATCAAATAACAAAATACACAAAACAAGCCTCTAAATCACAAAATGCTGTAGAACAAACTGTATAAAAATCCACGTACTCATTAAACCAGTTGCCCAGGACCTCAAACCCATGTGGTCCTGTTCACTAATAAACCATTTTTCCAATCCGCCTCCATGTTTCTAGTGTCTTTCTCCCTGCTTGGTACTGAACCAGATGGATATTTCTTCCAACAAGTCTTGAAAAAACCTCCTTTGGAACAACTATGACCTGGACAACTAAAGAATCCCCATAGACAAGAGATTCCTGTACTCAGTGAACTGACAAAACACACTTTCACACCCAGAAGAAACAATCCTTAGATCCATTGCCCCACTTAAAGATACCAGCTGGTGTCACTCGCCTCACAAGATATCCTAAGGAAATCATCCAGATTTAAGGAAAGATCACATGCCCCCCAAAAGGCAGTAAAAATATCAGAGTGCCAAGCTTGCATCCTGTCTCTTGGATGTACACCCCAAAAGTATACCCCAAACAGTGTAAAAAGCTTTTTTTAAAAAGTCAAGCCCCTAATAAAAGTACTGTACTAGCAAAAAAAAAAAGCAACCCTCCAGAGAAGTGGCTTCCACTAGTCTGGGCATACTGCTAAGAACCATTAGCTGTTACAGTGTAACAAACACTTAAACAGGGCAATAATAAAGATAAATGTTAGGCTAGAAACAACACAGAGGCACACCAGAATATTTCCTTCCTGCCTTCTTGACAGGATTATCCCTGTAAAGTGGGAAAAACAAAAGGCTGTTGGAAGGAAGTTTCTTCCAACAACGGCTTCGCCAAACTGCTCAGGAAGTTAACCAACTGTTCTTCCCAAATGGTGTGAACTAGCTGAATCCCACCACTGATTTTAGGTCTATCCAAGGGAGTATAAAAACCAAGAAGTCCCATATTCTTTTGCAAACATTAAAATTTATTTGGGGCTTGTGCCGAAAATCAATTCTTGGAAAAATGTTTTGAAATGTAAAAAGTGTTCATAAGTTACTAATATTAGAACTATACTAAGGTAACAAAAATCTATACATTAGCATTTTTAAATATTAATTGGTAAAAATATCATTAGCAAGGAAATCAATATTCTGTTATACATAAAGAGAATATATGTAGCTCAGGATTGTACTCTCAGAGCTTTTTTGTTTTTTTGTAGTTGTTTCATTCAGGCTAGATAAATTATTGAGTTTGCTGACTGTTTATATTAGCTTGCTCTGTCAGTTTTTATCGGTATGTAGCTTTCTCCTTGATGAAACAATTCAAGCAACTATCACATAGAAAGTTAGCAAGCCCTATTCCCCATTGATAACATTACATAATAGAGAACCTTCTGTTATGCCATTATACTAAATATGTTTTAGTATAAACATGTTTTTCTGTTTCTAAATATCTGGACATATCATTTTTATAGTCAGTACGTGAAATTTTTCCTGAACTTTTTTCAAATGCTACTGAACTTGATGTTGGTGAGAGAAATCATTCTAATTCAGCATTAATGCCAACAGAAGACTCTCAAGGTAACTCCAAGTAAACTCTTCATGTGCAAACCTACACGTGGCTTACTTTAAGCAAAAGTTTATAGAATTGAAGTCCTCGGATACAACCACTCGTTCAGTGACTGTTCATAGGACATACAAAAAATGGAACTTTTGATTGGTCTGCAAAGTTTTGATAATCGCAGGACTTCACAGACACATGGATCACCATTTGTGATCTTCCCTGTCAGTTTCCCACAAGTAAAATCAGTGGGGAAGCCAGCAAAGAAAGTTGTAAGTCACCTGTATCAAAAGTTGCTGCTGTATCTTTTTTTTCTTGGGGAACACTGCCATGGAAGTACAAAATCCGTTTTATGCTCTGGAGGTTCCCCTGTCCTCATATAGTACAAGTGGTCCTCGATAGCAATTTGAATGTCCCTTGCTAAGCAATGTAGCCCCATGTGCTATTGCACATCCAGAACAATGTGGGCCATAAAATGGAAAGAGGCAGGACTGCAGGTGGGAGCACAGGTGATGAGATAAATCATTCATAATTCAGCCAGATTGTTGGAGGCAATATGCTCACTCAGTAAACCACTTAAAGCTGTAAACACTGTGAAGCGGTATGTAAGTCTAAGTGCTATTGCTATAATTCAGTACTTTTAAAGTAATTCATAGAGATTAAAAATTCACATACATCCTTAGACTTTCAAAGATTAATATCTTACTGGCGTTATTATAAGAAAAGTAGAATACTATTTAATAAAAATGTATTTTACAACAAGGAATTAAAATTTATATTAGAATAATGAAATGATATATACAGTTTTATTTATTCTCTGTAATTTAGTTTTGCAAGGAACCCGACAAAGTCTCCTGAATAATACAATGGAAACGACCCAGAGGCTACTAGAATACCAAGTAGAATTCATAGAAAGCAGAAAAAAGGTAAGATTTGTTAAATTTGAGCAGAGGGAGAGGGATATGACACTATCTATTCTTTGTTGCAGTCTTTTCAGCAGTCCAAGAAAGCTTCCACACCTATTTGCACCCTGAGGATACAGATAAGCTCTCAAATGCTTAACAACTCTAAGAGAGCTAACAATACACCTTCAGAGTGCTAACAACCAGATAACTGCAAAGAAGTAAATAATTCCATTCCTCACCAGTTAGAACACCAGTTAGAACCGAAGAAGCTTCTTGAACGAGAAGTGAAATATTTTCAAAGAAAAAAAAAGTTCATTTGCTTTTTGGAAAAAAGCATCTTTGGGTATTGATACACTTTTTGAAAACAATATCTATTTCTGAATAAACTTACATTAGAGCAGTGGTCGCCAACCAGTGGGCCGTGAGAAAATTTTGGTGGGCCGCAGAGAAATCTCACCCCCAGAGCACCCCCACAAAGCAATTAATCCAGGCTGCGCAGAAACACACTCTCCCCGCCCACTCATTCCTTACCCGGCAAACTTGTCTGCTAAATTGCTATTTTTCCTTTTTCAACCATCATCTGTTCTGCTGTGCCTGGAGATTTAGATTAGCTAGGAAGCAGGAGATGGTTGGATTTCTTGCTTTCTAGCTAGTCTTTAGATCTTTAGATTTGTGCTTAAAAGCAGAGCCGAACCTCCCTTAGGACTGAAGGTTCTA
This sequence comes from Hydrophis major, assembly GCA_033807585.1. NCBI lineage: Eukaryota > Metazoa > Chordata > Lepidosauria > Squamata > Elapidae > Hydrophis > Hydrophis major. The sequence goes on from JAUCBL010000326.1 coordinate 28,302, forward strand.
TTATTCAGTGCAGACTCATGGCAAGCAAATTTAAGAGACTGAGCTAGCCGATGGCAGATAGATAGATCACTGAATGATTTTGTGAGCCGAATTAATCTGCCTGGCTACTTTGCCTGATTTGGGGTAAAAGTTGCTTTTTTATATAAAAAATTCAATATTTACATACATGGTGTGTTGTGAGTTAATTTCGTGAGTTTGCTTGCTAGCAAATTTTATGAGTTTGCTTGAAAGCAAATTTTATGTGACAGACTGAGCTAGCCAATGGCAGATAGATAGATCTCTGAATGAATCTGTGATTCTGTCAGGAACTCAATTTGCCTGCCTGCCTGATTTTGGGTAATAGTTGCTCTTTTTTTATAAAAAATTCAATATTTATATAAATATTTATAATATTTACATACAAGCCATGCCCAGCCAGTCACATGACCACCAAGCCACACCCACAAATTGGCCACGCCCACAGAACTGGTTAGTGGTCCCTGGGATTTAAAATTATGAGTTTGGTGGTCCCTGAGGTCCAAAAGGTTGGCGACCCCTGCATTAAATCTTGATTTATTGATCTGTAGTACAGTGCTACAGGTCCACTTGATAGTGGATACAGAAATTAAAGTTAGATCAATGATGGCTAATCTTTTCGGCACCAAGTGCCCAAAGCGCACATGCCATAGGTTCGCCATCACGGCATTAGATCAAGACAAGAACGTTGGTGTCTCTTAGTTCTGAGATGTTAGAGGAATCTCAGCTAGACAATATCTTTGAAGTAGCACAAATGCTGTGGAAAGCCCCACCCCTCTCCCTCCAGGCAATCATATTTGCCTCATAACTGGATAGCATTCAGGAAATAATTTGTACCTCTTTTTTATCTCTTATTTTGTTTTTGTGATTTGGATTGAATGTGTTCTGATTTTGTTGGTGTTTTTATTTAATTGTGGAACTCTTTAGAGTTATGAAATTGTAATGGGCTGAATATTGAAACGTACAATGAATATTTTGTTCCTCAAGACTACCATGAGTATCAGACATTCTGTTGAACCTATTGTAATGTTGTTAATATAAATAGACTTATATTGTTAATATAAGTAGACATGCATGGTTTTAAAACATTTATGCATATGAAAGAAATACAAAAGGAAAGGAAACTATAGTCCAGTATAATAATCTTAGTTTATTATACTTTGTAATCTGAGTAATATATTTAATATCTTAAAATGTTTATAATTTAAAGATTTAAGTTCAGATCTAGATATCTTCATGCTTCTCAGCAAAGCAAAATAGCTCTTATCTATTTTCATAGCACTGAAATTTTTTTAAACTCTGTAGGCATGGTGAGGCTGCCTATGAATGTTCATAATTTTGTCACTCAGTTTATATCTGAAAAATTGTGTGTGTATGTTTGTATAAAATTTTAAGATATTATTCTGACATATTCATTGCTTGTTTTTTTTATTAAGTAAACGAGTGTTTATTATTTATTCATTTATAGGCATTAAAGTTAAGTCAGTTTCTCAGGAAGAAGTAGAGAACTTGAAATTTCAATTAGAAGAACAACATGCCCAAAAAATTCGATCATATTTCCATCAACAGTTAAAAGAAACTGAAGAAAAATATTTTATTGAGATAGTTCACCTATAGAACAGACTCCAAATTGCCAGTGCGTCTTCTGAAAATTCCAGGTATTTATAATTTTGGAGCCCATTTTTTTTTTATGATTTGAGTTTATTTCAACAGTTTTTCTGTGTATTCAGAATTAATTTTGATGCTAACAGACTTTGATCAAGGTAGAAAATTGAGAGCTTATCCTTCCTGTTTTGTATTTTCCCAATTCCAGCCATGTTTCATTTAAAAGAAGGAAAAGAAGCTACAGTTGGATCTTTATACTTGATTCCATGTGTCCTGAATGATCTAGGAGAGTGATACCCAACATTTCTGGCTTGGTGGCCCAGTGGATAGGGGAAAGGTTTTAGTTCCTTGTGAATAATAGATGAGGCACACATGAGCACATGCAACTCCATTTGTTCCCAAATGGAATTCTTGCAGTCGTGCAAGTCAATACCTCAGGATGGCTGCCACTTGCCCGAGGGAAGTTTTGCACACAAGCACAAGATGGACATTCGTACAAGGGCATGTGGTCATGCTTGTGCGAGACAATTGCCACTTGCATCAGGGGAGCTTTGTGCACGATTGCAAGACAGCCACTGATCGCACACATACATATGCACTTGCCCACCAATGTGTGACTCTGTTTCAAATAGGTTGTGACAGTGTCGTGGACTGGAGATTGGAGACCCCTGATCTAGGTAAAGTGTATATTGCAGCACAGTTATAGAGCATGGGGCTTGCATTCAGAAGATCCCAGATATAATATTCAGCATTTCCAGGTAGTGCTGAAAAAGACTTCTGCAACTTGTCATAATTGTTGTATATGATAGATGGGTAGGATCATGGGTATATACATATCTCCAGTTTGTAAAGTGAAGTGGAGAGTAAACAAAGAAGAGAAGTCTACTACTTCATCTGTTCATTTCAATCAGTAAGATGAAAAGAATGTATAGAATGTATCTGAATTCTAAAGAGAAAAGATTGCTTATATATATTTATCCTGAAAATTGTCATACAGATTATTATTGATTTCATTAATAAAAATGTAAAAATATGGATTTTGTATTGGTACATTATACAATGTTGTATTTCCTAAATAATAATGTCTATTATATGGTGTTCTTTTCATTTTAGATATAAATAATTCACCTAATAATATGGTATTTATCTGCAGGATTTTTTCATTATTGAAAAAAGCTTATCATTTTCTGATACTCTTTTTTTCTCAAGTAAAAAAGGTCTTCTGTATTGCCCCACTGTTCCTATAACCCGAGAAGCAGAAAATTGATGACAATCTAAAATAAAGTGAGACCTCAGTTAAGGACTGTCTCATTTAATGACTATTTGAACTTAGCAATGGTGCTAAAAAAGTAGGTTTATGATTACTCTTCAAACTTTGGACAGCTGCAGCATCCCAGAGTCTTATGATTGCCATTTGTGACCTTCACAAGTGATTTTGGTGATTGCCTTGTTAGTTGTTGAATACTAATGCATCCATGAACACAAACTAGAGTCAGAAGATATGATGGGCAGAGAATTCTTGGAAGTCTGGCATTCAGACAAATCAGCTTTCAATGTGGAATAATCAGCATTTATATATCATTCCAGGACTCAATCCAAAAGTAAAAAAGGATATGAAATGATCAACCTCCATATCATCAATGAATATCCAGAAGAGCAGAAATTAACACCAATAATCAAGAAACAAACAATACCTCAATCATGAAGCTACCAACTCAGATAAACAAGCTAACAGCAAACAACAGCCTAATCAAGGAACCATCAAGACCATTTCCACCAACCCTGAAAAGGCAGGCTACTAGTGTATAAAATGAGAACAAAATCCACTCTCTCCTAGCTCTGATAATGTTACCTGCTTTGGTGATGAAATGTCTGCAAAAAAACCACCAAGCTTAAAAGAGCACGAAGGGCACCTCAATTCAACCTTGAACTATAGATATTCTCTTCTATTGGTGATGTATAATCTTTCAGAAGCTGCTTATGCCTTTTAATAAAATGTGTTGCATCATATTAAAGCAGCAAGAAATTGAAGTCCTCCTATTCCATTTCAAGTTGCTGTTCAAGATTTGAAGAAAATTTAAAAGAAAAAACTACAAGGATATATGAGCAGTCCCCTGTTTCAAGGATAATTTATAATCTAGATTCCAAAAGAGGAGTGACTTGCATTTAAGGAACAAAACTAAATAACAGCATCCTACACTTCCTTCTTCCACATCTGCTTACTGCAGTTTTTAAATGCCTCAACAATAGTGTGAGCAACAACTGAAGGATCAAAAAGTCTTTGTTCCATCTGAGTGTTGATCATGCAGAAAAGAATGAGGCTGCTTATTTTAGACTGAAACTTGGGAAAATATAAAATTCCTGGTGAAGTCCCATTCAAGTACTTCCTTGTGGTTAGAAATTCAGGCCCTAATTCCCTGCTTTAAAAACTTCAAATGAAATTACATTGAAAAACTATCCAACTTCTCAATTTTTCTTTTTTTAAATTAGTGTTTCTGTGAAGTCATATGTAAATAAAGATAAGCAGAAAGCAAAACATGTTGAAGATGATACTAAAAAAAATGCTGAGAAGATAATAGAGGTACTATGTTTCCCTATTTACACAATGTATATTGAATAGAAAATATAAAAATATATTTTATATTGTTATTTTACTTAAGCAAAACCCTAGTGCAAACAAAACCTGTACATATTTTAAGAATTCTTTGAAATAGTTGGTATGAAACATGTTATTTTGATTATATCAATTATATCATATTTGTAAGTATATGTAAGTGTGCTTATATGTGTGTAACACTAATAATAATATAACAACTATAAATGTTAAAAAACTACTAACTTTATTGAAATTGTTTATTGAAATTGTTAACTTTATTGATTTTATTTTTTATAATGCTGATGCCATTTTATCCTTAGCCTTGAGGCTCTAGTGATTCTATTTTTATCTGTTTTCTTATACCAAATATATATTTACTTAATACACATTAAAATCTGCTTTTCCCCCTCTGCTTTATTAGATTAGATGGATTAGATTTCTGTCTACAAAACATTGTGCTACAATAAGTGTAAGAGCCTTGAGCTTCTGTTATTTGAGGAAAGCGATTAGTAATAACGCAGTATTAATGCAGTTTCCATTATATCTCTTTAAGGCAAGACTGTATTTTTATCCTTTATTTCTATATAATAGTATTCAAAATATAATTATTTGTGACATAAAAATGTTCAGAACTGATGTTATTAAAAATGACATTTTTCCCCCAGTTACCTAATGAAGCTGATGTGATTGAATTGCTGGAAAAACAGTACCAAGAAAAACTTCTACAAGAAGTGGTAAAGGTACAGTTGTATTAGAATACTATGGGAGAATTTAAAACCAATAAAATGTAAGCAATATAATAAAGTAACCACAGGTGCTCATCTCAAATGTGTGCAACATTCAAAAGCCCATTGAAAAGCTGCATTTTAACAGCTTTCTAGGTAGTTGGTCCCAAATTGCAGGTGGAATTCCATAAAATGAGATCTGTCATCAAACATTATCCCTGGATGTAGATACTCACATGAAAGTAAGTGACACTGGACATCCTGGGATGAGAATGCTAAACAGAGATGTCTGGAAAAGATGATTTTGGATGTAGCTAAAAACCAAACCATGAAGAGTTTTAATGTAAAATCCAGAAGTTTGAATTATACCTGAAAACCTATGGAAGTGCCAATGGTTGTAATATCTGTCATGCAAATAATTGTATTCTACATCAGTTGCTGTTTATAAATACTTTCAAAGATAATCTCATAGTGCACATTGCAGAGTTTTATTAGAACTCTGGTTCAAATAAAAACAAGAATTGCTGACATGTCCTCCCATTCCATGGAGGGCAACAACTGGCACAAGCCTCCTAAGCATAGTCTGCATCTTCCTATCCAGCAATAATAGTCAATAATAGAATTCAGAGGGAATGCGATACCATCAAGAGCAGTGGTTCCCAAAGTGGGCGGTACTGCCCCCTGGGGGGCTGTGGGATGCCTTAGGGGACGCTAAGAGACAAGGGGGCTGGCAGGGGGGCATGCAAGACCCTGCAGGGTCATCCTATTGACTGCTGCACCGCTCCGGAGTCGGCACCTCGAATGCAGCAGCTCCGATGCATAGCATTGTAATGGGCTCCAGGAGGAGGAGGAGGAGGAGGGGATGGAGTAAAGTGCACTAAATTTGAGTGTGCTGCACAGGTGCTGCAAGAGCAGCGAACAGCCATGGAGCCGGCTGTGGTGGGCTTGGAGAGTGCGCATGAGAGGAGGAGAGGAGAGGAAGGAAGGAAGCCTCTGCCATGGCTTGCGCTCATTCCTCAGCCAACCTGAATTTCCAAAAACTCGCCAAGAAGAAAGAAAAGAAGCTTCTCACACTCTTGGAAAGTCCTTCGTCTCTCTACTTGGGGAGGAGGAGGGAGAGGAGGGAAGCTTGTTCCTCAGCTAGCCCAGATTTCCAAAAGGAAGAAAGAAAAGGGGATAGCAAAGAGCCCCAAGGAGAGCCTTATTTCCAAGAGAGTGAGAAGAGACACAGGAGAGAGGGAGGGAGAGGGAGAGAGAGAGAGAAATGGAGGAGGGAGAGAGATTCGGCTCAATTCACTCTGTCTGCTCCTCTCTCTGTCTTTGCCCAGTTTTGCAAGGATTCAGCAGTGATCTAAGGCAGCAACCTCGTAGCACTGTGAGGTAACAGCCTGACTGTCACTCCTTTTGGAATGCAAGGTTTATTTTTGTATCTTTCCAGAGACAGAAAGAAAGTGGCCAAATTTCCTTACAGTTAATCTCTGGGTGTGGGAGTTGGGAAGGGGGGTGGGGAGAAGGAAGGAGGAAGAGGCATAGAGAGAGAGAGAGAGAAAGAGAGAGAGTTAGAGGAGAGGGGGGGAGGGAGAGAGAAAGAAAGAGACGAGAAGGAGGAAAGTATGAAGAGGAGATAGAGATGGGAGAGGGAGGGAGGAGAGATAGAGAGCAACCTGTTCCACATAGAAAACAGAAAACCACAAAACCTGGGGGGAGTCATTTGACTCACTGGGAGTGACATTGAGTTGCCACGCCCACCCATGTCTTGGGGCTCCTGGTGTTTTGTTTTCTGTGGGAAACAGGTCCAAATGGCTCTTTGAGTGTTTAAGGTTGCTGTCCCCTGTCCTGGGGGAGGCAGAGGAAGGGGGGCTTTGACCACATGCCCAATATCCAGGATCCTGCTCAGCCAAGCCCACCCTTCTTTATAGTTGCCGTGCCTGACAGAAAGTTCACAGGGTGTTCCTTCTGCCAGGGCTCAGCTGCCCCCCCCCCTCTTGGGGTACTCACCTTGTAGAAGGTGGTGCTGTTCCCTCCTTCCTGGAGCAGGGCAGGGTTGAGGAAACCCACGGTAGGCAGCTTTGCTCTACTTTTGCGATGTGCTGCCACTGCGTTTGACGTGCCGCCTCCACAGGCTCACCACCTCTCTGGTGTAACAGTCAATGGGGTGAACCTGCGGTGCCAGTGCCTCGAATGCCCCCCTGCCGCCTCTTAGCTTGGGCAGGTCCCTCCAATGCAGTGGGCTCAATCGGGTGGACCTGTGGGGCCGGCACCTAGAGCGTGGCAATGTCGGCATGTTTGAAAAGTTGAGCAAAGCCAGAGGTCGGTAATTTTTGCTGCAAAGAATCACAAAAGCTTCTGGGTTGTGCACAAGAAGGGGCACACATGTCAATGCAATTCAGCAACATAAAATAAAGAAATAAAAATAAAACAAATCAACAAGAATTAGCAAAGCATCTCTGATTAGATTTTATTCACTACTAGAATCTAATCAGAGATGCTTTGCCAATTCTAGTCCAATGACCTGCTCCAGTAGGGTTAGAAGGGAGTGTGTGTGTATGTATCTGCATGGCTGTCAAAACTCCAAAAACAGGTCAAGTATCTCTGGGGAGGTCAGTCATAAATTGGAACACTTGCTAAACAACTGGCCATTAAGTGAGGACCGCTTGTATTTGGTTTATCAGTCACCTGGCCATGCCCACCCAGTCACATGACCACCAAACCACACCTATCCGGTCATGTGACCAGCAAGACATGCCCAGCCAGCAAGCAATGCCAGCCAGTCACATGACCAGCAAGCCACGCCCACCCAGTCAGGTGACCAGCAAGATTAAATCAAATTAGGCCACACCCACATAAATTTAAATCCCACCTCTGGGTGAGGGGCATCGAGGATGAGTTTGTAGCACAAAGGGGGTGGTGGAATGAAAAAGTTTGGGAACCATTGATCTAGAGATATAATTGGAGCTGACCTTCCTTTTTCTTAGGGTTCAACTTCAGCTTCGTTTTATCTTATACAGAACCCCATAACCTCTAGGTGTTGATGAAAACTTTCACTGTATCTCCAGTTTTTCCTACATTTTCTGACTGATTACCCTCAGCATATTAATCATACCTCACTCCAGATAACCTTCAGAAATATGTTCATGTACATATTAAAATGTAGAGTAAAGAGAATGGTTGCCTGTAAACTCTACAAGGGATTACCCATTGAGCTCAGTTCTCCTTCCCAGTTAATTGCATTGTAGGAAGAAGGACTATAGGAACCATTATAATATAACACTACCAGTCCACAATGCTAACAGCATTTTCCTTCTAATATGTGTGGTGTATGCATGCATACACCTTATTATAGAACCTTATTATGTGTTCAGTATTTTCACAGCATTTTAGTTCAATACTTAACATAAAGCATTCATTTTATTTTCACCATTCAACATAATACTGTCATTTCCATACAAATATCTAAAACACTCCTTCAAACATTACTTCATTTCAGTTTCATATATTATTTTGTCACTTTAAATTCTGATCACTCTTTTGGAAGCTCCATGTTTAGCTATTTCCCTTGCAGAGATTCATATATTTGGAAAGAATGTTAAAGATCTCACTTCACATATTTGAAGACTACTGTTCTATTCCCTTTATTTTTTTTGTGGGTGAAAGATACCCGTTCTTTTGTTGATCCTCATAGTTTGGTTTCCAGAACTTTAACTTTTTTAGTAGCTTTCCTCTGAATGTACTTCTATTTGTCACTATACTTTTTGAATTATGATGCCCATAAGTAAACAGAATACTCCAAGTGAGTAGGGCAGAGTTATCAAGCATAGATAAAAGTGGAACTGTTTGTGATTAGTGCACCTCAAGTTAGTATTTGTCTTATTAGCTGTATCACACTGCTGGCTCATGCTTAATTCATGGAAATAGATTACTCATTAGCTTACATGGAAGCATGAATGAAGTAGTTCTTTGTGTTTCAATGTTTTTATTAAGGTGGTTGTAACCATGAATATAGAATTTGCGCAGAAAACTGAACTAGCAAGAATTGCTAATCTAAAGGAAGAGGAAATTTCACTGATGAAACCCATAGGAACTCAGCTGGAGAATAATTATCATAGAAAGGAATATCTAGAAGAATTAAATAGTCACATAAATGAGAAGACATGCAGTAAGCCTGAAGAATTGTATGGTAAAATGTCACCACTTGAAAGACAATTTGAACTTGATGCTAAACAAGCTACACTCTATGTAGTGCAACGTTTTCATCCAAAGCTTTCAACATATTCTTCCTCCCATGAAGAAGAAATTATTGAAAAGATACCTATGGTAAATAAATTTTAAGAATACAGTTTTTGAGATTCTCTTTTATTTTCATGTGTGCATAATAGCAAAAGGCTTGCATGCTTGTTACATTACAATATCAGATTTCTGTCAAACATTCTTAAAAATTCCCTTCTGGACTTTCCTGCCATTTTTTGCATGTCAGCTAAACAAATTGGAATGCTGTTTCTGTGGTTTGCACATTATTACATGCAGAATAATTCTGATTCTTGCAGAAGAATTGGGGTCTCTGATATGTTATAACAAACCAGAATTATAAGTCAGGAAATTAAAAGACGAAGAACTCAGGAAATCTATTCTCATATAACACTAAATAAATTTGAGCCCAGTTTCCTAATTTAGTTTCTCCTGTTGGCAGAAACTAATCTATTTCATTGTTGACTCTTAGCAACCATTTAGGTTGTATTTTCTAGCCACGTGGTTTTCTTGGTGAAAATACAGGAGTGGTTGGCCATTACCTTTTCCCTCTCAGTATGAGTTGTTGCTATTCCATTGTCTCTAAAATGATCATCGGATTCTGCCATTTTCCTGTGACATAGCTGTCCAGTACAGGTGCCTGCTTCCTTTAGCTGGAAGTGGAATGACCTTTGTGCCTTGGCTGACTCTGTTCTGAATATATATTCTGAGCGCACACTCCTGATTTTCTTCACTCATCCTTCCCAGAAATATCCCTACAATGAGGCATCGCAACAGTATTAAGGGAAGGGAAGGAATGGATAAATGTTTAGCTGCAGCCCTTTATAATTTTATATAAAACAAAGTTTGAGACCAAAGAGAAAAACCTTAAGTTATACATTTTTAAAATTGAATTAATTCAATTTTCTAAATAAGTATATAAACAAGTTCCATCTAAACTAAACTTTAAAAGAATAATAAGAATACCTACAGACACCAATTCCTATGTGTATGTTTTTTTTTTTAAATAAGTCACACTGCCGTGAACAGGACTTGCTCCTTAGTTACTATGTTTAGGGTTTCAGCATAAAGCAAAATGCATTGGTCTGCTTTTAAAATTGTATTAGAGGAAAGTTATATTTACCGTATATACTCAAGTATAAACTGAGTTTTTCAGCCCTTTTTCTGTGCTGAAAAAAACCACCTCGGTTTATACTCGAGTGACAGATTCCCCTCTGAAAAAAAAAATTGTGTGGAGCTCCGGAGCTGGGCAGCCGCTTTCCTGCTTCCGTGTTTCCTTTGCAACTTGTAAGCATGGGGGTAATCAGAAGCAGAAAAGTTCCTTGCATGGTTTCCAAGGTGTCCCCTCTCCCCCTAATTCCTCCCTTCCCCCACACCTCCAACTCAATAAGCAGCGCTCAGGGTTGCCAGATCGCAGCTTGGCTCTGCGGCCAAACTCAAATCAAAATACGGCCAAATTATTTTCTCTCATGGCCAAATTATTTTATGCAATATAACATGAAGATATATTGCTTTTTCTTTTTTTAACTGTTTTTTTTGGGGGGGGAAAGACCCACCGTCATGTGAGAATGCTCAGACACGAAATCTATCCGCCCAAAAATAAGTGTGTGTGTGTGTGGGGGGATTATAACAGAGGGAGACGTAGGGAGAAGGCAAAAGCGACGGAAGATCCTTTATGGGAAACTGAGGGGGAGACTCACCCTTGGTCCAGATGAGCTCCCTTCCCCGCCCCTAAGGAAGCAGAGGCAGCCAGCAAGGGCAGGCAAGCCCCATTTCGCGGACTCCGTCCGTCCGGTGCTGCTGCTGCCGCTGCTGCCATTGCAAAGAGCCGCCACGGCTCTTCCTTTTTGCCTTTCCCTTCCCAAGGCGACGCGGGACTGGGGCTGCGCCAGCGGTAGCGACTCCTGACTCAGGGGGCCTCCGAGGAGAGTGACTCCTGCCTCCCGCTGTCGTCATCATCTTCTTTTGGGTTAGTGAATCAATTAAACCTTTCATGATAGTGAGATTGTTTCCCAAATTAATTATTTTTATTTTTGAAATTTACCAGTAGCTGCTGCATTTCCCACCCTAGGCTTATACTCGAGTCAATAAGTTTTCCCAGTTTTTTGTGGTAAAATTAGGGGCCTCGGCTTATATTCGGGTCGGCTTATACTCGACTATATACGGTATTTAGAAAATATAGTGTAGTTATTCCATTAAATCATTGCAGTAAATTATTAAACATTTTTCAGGTCACCGTGGAACATCCAAAAATTCAACATTCTGAAGATCCTATTTTTTTTCAGAAGTATTTTGAGATTTGCCTTTTTGCCTATGCTAGAACAGCAGGTAGAAAAGTAATATATATGTACAGCCAATACATATCACCATTGCTAATAATTTTATAAACTGAATTTTACTTAAAATAGCCAAGCATTTGGCTTTTCACATTTTCATGAACACCATTTTTGCCATCTCATATCATGGAGATAGTTTAGTAAAGTTTGTTGAAAAGAAAAGAACTATTCTTCCTTTATTCTGTTACATTGAAAATATGTTTCATAGGTTGAAAAATGAATTATTTCAGTCAGCTTAAGTTAAAATGTTTGCAAATAATTTTAACAAAATGCACAACCAGTTTCATTTTTGTTTAGTTATGAAATCCTTTTTCTGATTTATAGTAATATAGATAGTACATGATGGATTTTCTTCTGGATAAAAAAGAATAACTGTGTCAAAAAGCTTAACCAATTATAGAACGTGGAAGGAAAAAATACCAACAATCTTTTGGGCTTATTTGTTTGTTTAATACCATTATCTACATGCTGCTTCATTTTCAAAAAACACTGTGGCATATATTAAGACTGGAAGCAAAAATGAGTTAGTAGAAAAATTCACAGGTTGGAGCACCATTTAGTCATGGTATGACTCAGTGGTGGTAATCAGCTGGTTCGCACAGGTTCAGGAGAACCAATAGCAACAATTTGGCCTGGGTCACCGAACCGGTAGCAACTTCTGGCTGGCCACGTCCCTGACCCGGTCACCTGGTTGCTGCTCACTCGCTTCTTCCAGCTGCTCAATGATCGCTCACCTTTTTCAGCTGCTGGATATATGTTGCCCTGCCCTATATATGTTGCCTTTGCCACATGGCCCAGCTAATTGCCTCGCCAGTTGTCTTGCTGATGCCCGGTCAGCTCAGCTCACCAAAGGTAAGCAATGCATGCTGCCTGCTGACCCTTTGCCTTGGGTTGAGGGCTGGGGCCCCAGGGACGTGCTATTCCCTGAGGACTGGAGCTTCCGGCTGCCTTGGCTGAGCCAGGGAATGCATGATTTCCCGACTCTGGCCTTGCTTCAGAGCCACCACCTGTTTACTACCCGCTACCTTTTAAGCATAATGCATCGCCCATTTCGCTCTCCTTCAGAGGCCCTGGCCCTTAATCTCCTCACTTCCTTTTCTATGGCGACCTCTTTCATTGTCCGCGGTTGCAACCTTACTTTCCTCCTGTGGCTGGCTGCAAGGGAAGGCAAGCTAGGGCTGAGAGCTGCTGGGCTCCCCGCCAGCACGCATCTCACCCCCCCCCTTGTTGCAAGATGCCTGCAGTGGCTGCCTCTCTTTTTTTGGGGTGCGAGAAGCCTCCCAGCTGATGCCTCTTTGCCAACCAGAACCGAGTTGGCTGGCTGGAGGCTTCTTGCACTGAAAACTACTGGCCTTTGCTTTTCAAAAATAGAGCTTCAGTCCCACCGCCATCGCCGCCCTGTTCTTCACACTGGCCATGCTGCACTGGGACTTTGCATTGCCTGCTGCACTGGAAGGACTTGCCTAGACAAGTACCTCCACTCTGGCACAGCAGGCAATGTGGTGCACCTCAATGCAAAGAACAGTCCCAGCTGCTGTTTCTTTGCCAACTGGAACCGAGCTAGTAGCCCACACGCCATCTCCTAGCAGATCATCCCAGGACCTCACATGTACACACATGAGGCCGGGACCTTCTGCGAGGAGATGGTGCATGGGTGAGTCCCTGTGGCACTGTGAGATTCATTGCACATGCTCTGTGTATGCCCGAGGAGGAGAAGACTTGGATGAAATTTTTTGCCTCTGTTCACTTCGCTTCGCTGCTGCTTGGAAGGCAGCTGCCTCAGCCTGTTCCCTTAAGATACCTCAATGCAGAGGGAGGAACCAAAAGGGGACAGGCAAGGCTCAGAAGCTGCCTTCTGATTCCTGGCTGAGTCTCTCCATGTCTCCACCCCCACCGCCAAGAAGCCTCCAGCCGCCACCTCTTTGCTGGCAGGAGAATCCTCTAGCCGCCGCTCCCAGCTCAGTTCCGGCTAGGAAAGAAGTGGCAAAAAAAACCGAGGCAGCTGTAGGCTTCTTGCAGCAAAAATTACTGACCTCTGGCTTTACTCTGCTTCTTCAACACACCACCGTGGCCGCATTCTTAGCTCTAGCCATACAGGTCCACCCCTTTGAGCCCACTGCATTGGAGGGATTTGCCCAAACAAGTCCGAGCAGAGTGGTGCATCAGGCAACGGGGTGAGCCTGCATGGCTGGTGTCTAGAATGCGGCCACGGCACATTGCAGAAGCGAATCAAAGCCGGAGATCAGTAATTTTTGCTGCAAGAAGCCTACAGCTGTCACACCTTTTTTTCAGTGTGGCTGGAGTCCAGCTGCACCAAAACCAACATGCAGCAGCTACAGGCATCTGTAACAAGACCGAGATGCAGGGAGCCCACTAACAACAATTGGCTCAACTCTGGTTTGCCTTCCCTGGCAAGCAGCTGCAGGAGGAAGGTAAAACCATGGGCATGGAACGATGAAAGAGGCGGTCATAGGGGAGGAAATGAGGAGATTAAGGACCGGGGCCTCTGAAAGAGAGGAAACGGTGACGCATGTGACTGGTGAAGAGAGAGTGGGCGGCATGCAGGATTAGGCCAGGCCCTTGACAGATTAGGCCAGGCCTGCCTGGATAGTGTGACATCTGTATGTTGACCTACTACTGAGACGTGGCATGTGTGCACATGCAATGGAGGCATGAGGGAGAGCTGTGAAAGAGATGGTGGCTCTCCAAAACCGGATGTACATGCAGCACATACACATGCTTTTTTCTTGCAAGGGAGAGAGTGACTCTGTGTGGACATACAGATGAGGAGGAGGAATCCAGTTTTGAAGGATTTTAACTCTTGTGTTTTAGCTTGGTTGCTGATTGAGCTAAGGTTTTTGTACTTTTAAAGTTATTGTTGATACCATATTGGTTTTGTTGGCTCTCTTTTCCACTTACAGAGCTAGTTTACTGTTTTTCTTTGAAATAAATATTCAAAAACATTTAACCTACTGATGCCTCAATTCATGTAATTTTATTAGTATCTATTTTTATTTTTGAAATTTACCAGTAGCTGCTGCATTTCCCACCCTTGACTTATACTCGAGTCAATAAGTTTTCCCAGTTTTTTGTGTAAAATTGGGTGCCTCGACTTATATTTGGGTCGACTTATACTCGAGTATATACGGTATATTCACTTATTTATGTTCCTGTTAATTATAATAGCATACTTATATTTTTAAGAATATATTCATATTTTATTTAAAGATAGCAATACTTTCTTCATCTAATTTCTACCTCTTATCGGTGATTTTATCAAAAGATTTACCATTGATAAAACCTATTCCATGTTAAATATTATTCTACGTCTGCTTCATCTTTTATTTTCAATGTCAGTCTATCCATCTTTGCACCATTCAATATGTTTTGAATTATAATTTCATCTGATATATTTTGTGATTAGATATTTCAAGACAAATTTGTTGTCAATATTAGATTTTTCTTATGCATGATTTATTATAAAATCTATATAGTTTTTAAATCTACAAAAAACCTTTTGGTTCGTCTACAAGGAATGCATTTGTCTCAAGTTTAACTTGAGGGTCATGACATAAATTTTAACCACAATATCTGCCAATCTATTTAGCCTGTAATTGCTAGAGTCCTTTTTATTCCACATTGTAGATAGATAGAATGCTACTGTTGCCAACTTCAATCCCACTTGATATGGCAGGCATTATTTATATGTGAAAAAGAACATGCCAATAGAGGCCCCAACATCTAGGATATTTTTTGATCAATTAAATAGTTGGTAGAATGTCTTCTCCAGGGAATGTATTTGTCAGATCCGTGTATCTGTCATTTCTTCAATGAAAGAAGAAAAGGAGGGGGGAGACTGATAAAGAAATCCTTCTTGATGTAACCCAAATATATTTAATCTTATATGGAATTTGTATAACCCACACATGACACAATGGAGGGAGGAAACCCAGATGGCCGGAACCTATCACCTCTGAGAGAGACAGCCAGGAGATGAAGAGACCATAAAAAATTCCATAGTGAGATGTGTCCTGGGAAACTCTGAAAAAGATCGTTCTAGAAAGGGGGTGGGGAGATCAACATGTTGGCCCTTTGTTTTACTAAATACACATCAAGATAAGGGGAGGGGTTTTAAACTCCCTTATCTATCTGTGCATGCCTGAGAGACCTTAGATGCTGCTTTTAACCCCTACATGAATTGACTCATCTCAATAAAGGAATCCTTTTGATACCTTTTCAGAAGTTCATTCTAGTTGATTGAATGGGAAAAGTTCTGTAGCCTGACAGTATTCCTTACTCCAGGCCTTTTATGATTAATTTAAACATGAATATAAAGGAGTAAAATATTGACATTTTTGCTAATATGGAGAAAAGCAGCTCTTAAATTCTATGGAGAAGACATGATTGCCTCTATTGCTCGCCCATGAACACCTACCACTCAATGTACCAGATGGAGAAAAACACAAACAAACCTGTGGGACTTTGTAGGTGCTTCCTAATGTTGACATCTGGATGGAAATGTCCCTGTTAACTCGATGAAAAAGAGCCAGAAGGTTCTCTTTCCTTCCACAGCTATAATTGGGGACATTGGCGTCTCCAGTGGAGAGCATGTCCAGCAAGGCATCTGAAGTGTGGAAAGTGCTCCAATAGTTGTGATGGATGTTGTAGCCCAGGGTGAGATTGTGCAGGAGCAGGGAATTTTTGATGACCATTTGAATGGCGAAAATTAATTGTAAGCCATATGAAAAATCAGAACCATCCCTATTGTAAAAAAAATGTTTTAATCAATAGCAACAACAAATACTGTTTTAATATATAATATATATAATCCTCCACAAGCCTATTGACCCTTAAGCCAACATTGATCTAAAGCAACGATCAGTAATACAAATATGGAAACTGGCTGAGGTAAGGAAACTACAACTGGTTCAACCATTACTTTAAATAAAATTCATTATTCAAGTGATAAATTAAGGACTGAACTGAGAGAGGAAAATAATCTTCAGTCCTTTCAGCTATTTTTCAGACCCCTTTTTGGATTTGAGTCTCTTTCACAAAATCAGACAAAAGAGAGAAGCCATGGAAATCAAAATCATTCAGGAAATTAGACTTATTCCCCAATGTAGAAATAAATGAAAAAAATAAAAAACAGAGAAGAAGAGAGAAGAGAGGGAGTGAAACTTCATCACCCAGAATGACTTACGAATCAGGGAAAACAAACTGAAGAGAAGGAGCCACATTGAAAAGCAACTTTGTAGGCAACATTTCACTTCCCCTGATGACTACACCAAGGAGATGGTCTCCTGGGTGGTAAAAGCTCTGTGGATAGTTTCCATCCTGGTGCTTGTATTTCGGAGGACATACAAGCTTTCCAGATACTGGATGGGACATCAGCAGCATCAGAAGCAGAAGCAGGAGGCCCATAATTCATGGGGGGAAATCAATCAATCTCCTTCCTGTTTCTAAAGGAGAATTGGAAGAATTCAAAGGACTCTCACAAGGTGGAATATCCAGTCACTTTCCTGATTAAAACACAGAGAAACACTCAGCTGCAAAGGAGAGAGACATACATTCAAGAGCACAGACCCTGCCTCTCCTCAAACTCCATATTTCTCTGCCCTGGAAGATTCAGCCAAAGAGCAGAGCTGAAGCTTTTTTCATAATTCTCCCTCTCAGGAGGAACCCCTGGATAATTCAACAATACCCTGGACTCAAAGATTGCTTGGCAATTCTTTGGAGAGAAATGAAAGGGGAATAAGCCCCATGCGATTTGTAATAATAGGGGTAGAGATTGAATTAAATCCATCATCTAGAATTGAGAGGTTTGGATTCTCCATCCTTGAATCTGACCTCAAAGGGAATACATGGCACTTGTGGCTGAAGACAGAAAGAAATGTGACATTTGTTGGCATCGTAGTTAAAGAGACGATCCCAGAAGACAGTTAATGTCTGAGCGTGTCAGAGGCCTGAAATGGCTCCCTTCTGAGTTGGAACCAACATTTACTTTATTTTGAAAGCTAATGCTCAAAGGCACCACCACAAAGGGGCTGATGTAATACTGCAGCCTTTTTTTTTAGGGAAAAAAAAATCAACTTTAGTGAAAAACTAATTAGCAGGACTTTGCAGAGTTAAAAAAAATAATCCCACACACACAGACACAGAGAGAAGTTAGGAAAAAACAAAGTGAAAAGATGATGAATGCAAGGCTGCGTCTTACCCCATGGAAGGAGGGATGGAGGGAAGGAAGGGATCCTCATGTTGCAGATGGAAAGCAGATCTGCAAAATACAATTTCCATCTTCAGAGACCCGAGGATGCAGAAGCCCTTATCCCATGCTCCCCTGCCGCCCTTTCCCATGCACAGGCCAGGCAAGGGGGCTCTTGCAGGGGTGCCAGGCTAAGTGGGGAGCTCCTCTTGGGAGGAAGAAGCTGGGGGACCTCGTGTTGGGGAAGGGAAGCAGATCTGTAGAATCCCCTTCCAGCTTCCAGCTTCTGGGTTCTGGAAATGGGAGAGACCATGTCAAACCTTCCCATGCGTGGGGCACTCAGCAAAGCCCAGACCCCTAGAAAAGGTCCAGTATGGCCAGGAAAGAGGAGAGAATCAGGGACATCTCTTTTGTGGGAAGAGGCTAACCTGGTTTATGGGTCTCCAGGTTGAATGCTGGGGGGGACACAACCCCCAGGGTTTCCTCAGCCTTGCTTGGGCTCCGTGTCTTTCCAGGACAGGCTCCTGTCAGGGGTGTGAGAATTGAAACAATGTAACGCTATTTCTGCTTCTGTTAATCCGCTTACGCTTAGAATTGGTTACAAAAGCCTGCATCTTGTAACCTTTCGGGAGATAAGAATCAGGATAGAACGAACATTGTTACATGCATGCATGTTTCAAAAGCAGTGTCAAGACCTATAGAGGGACCATCAGCAAACAGCTGGAGGTCTAGGAAATACCAATAACTAAAACAATCAAAAAGCCACTTGACAGACCGAGGGAATGTTAATGGGCAATAAAATATCCCCCGAAGGTATGAATTCCAATGACAAACCGCGAGTTAAGCCCTCATACAATGAGGCATTTAGGGTATAAATATACTGTGTAAAATATGCTCGGGGTTCCATCCTGCTGCCTTGGATGTGAACCCACTTCTGCAGAACCGAAATAAACTCAGAGAGAAAACTCAGCTCCGTGTCGTGTCAGTCTCTCGTGCGAACGCAATCTGACCATTGAACACAATCTGACAGCTGGCGAGCCAGGCAGGAGATTCCACGGCGATCCTCGGTGTTTTGGGGACTGGTGAGTAGTGGCCACTCCGTCTCGTTTGGAGACAACCCCACTCCCCATTGATCGAGAGATCCCAGGAATCTCCGATCCAAAACGAAGCCTCAGAGAGAACGAGAGAGAGCGAACGGACTGAGTGAAGGTACCTTGCGAGTGATCTGGGATCACGGGAAAGCCTGAGTCGGGGACGCCCGCACATCCACATACCTGGACTGACGACAGGTCCCCGGAGTGATCAGGTAAATTTGTTCCTTTTCCAAAAGAATAGGGTTTTTGATAGAAAGGTGTCCTTAAATTTTCTCTGGGAGAAAGTCCAGCGCCTGCTGGAGGACGGGTCCTTAAATTTTCTCTGGGAGAAAGTCCAGCGCCTGCTGGAGGACGGGTCTGGTGACGAGAATGGGGAAAGGGCAAAGTAAGAGGTTATTGGAAGCCTCAAGGGGAGAGAAGATAGAGGAGGAAGAAGGCAGAAAACCTATTCCGGTAGATTCGCCCTTGGGACAACTACTAAACCAGTGGTTCTCCCCGAATCTAAAGCATTTTACCCGGAATCTGGAGAAAAAGCACATGATTTTTTTGTGCAAATACAGGTGGCCAAAATACCCCCTTTCCGATCCAAAATTCCCTTATCATTGGGCACCGGAGGGAGAAACCAGTACATACTGGATGAACCAACTAAAAATTTACCAATTGGCTCACAAATTAACCGCAGAGATACCGTACCTGGAAGTATGGTATCACGTTGAATTTGAAGGACCCAGCCTGCCACCGGCTGACCAATTTGTGTCCAAACTTAAAAATCCGGAGTCTGACGATGAGTTCTATCGTCCTCCACCAACTGTTCCTCCGCATAATCAGCAAGATTTATTAGCAGCAGCGGCAGCGGCTCCATTGCCTCCCTCCCCGCCGCCTACACTCCATGCACGCTTGCGGAGAGAGTTAAGGGAGTTAGAACAAAGCGTTCAGAACTTTCCCTTTCAGCCGGCTCAGCCGGCACACGCTTATCCTTTGCGCGAAGTGCCAAACGGTCTGAACGCTCAGGGACAGCCCGTGGCTATGTATGCCGTTCAACCTATGAGACCTGGGGAACTGAGAGAGTTAAAGCAATCACTTCCCCGGCTTCATGAGGATCCACAAAAAGTAAGCCTAGAATTAGAACTGTTTCTGGGACCAAATGATTATACGTATGAAGAGCTGATGTACGTTTTGGGGCATTTATTCAGCAGGGAGGAAAGAGATTTGATTAGGCAGGGAGCAATAGAACATTGGCGAGTGTTACAATTGGGAAATGACCAAGCAGTTGCTGGGGATGTTAAGTTCCCTTTGGCACCTCCCAATTGGAATATCCAAAATGCAGAACATAGACAAAATATGAAAGATCTAAAGACAATGATCATTGAGGGAATTAAAAGTGCAGTCCCTCAGGGTCGGAACTTAACAAGAGCTTTTGAGATAACCCAGGAAAAAGATGAATCCCCAGGGGATTATTGTGCCAGGCTAAGACAAAGCTTAGAAAAATATTCAGGAGTAAAATCAGACACTCCTGCATTTGAATTCATGTTAAAGATGCAGTTTGTGGCAGGAGCCTGGCCGGATATTCAGAAAAAGATCCAGAAGATAGATAACTGGGGGGCGCAGGGAATTACTGAATTAATCCGAAATGCCCAACAGACCTTTGTAAACAGGGATGAGATCAAGACCAGGCAGAAGTCTCAAATGATGCTGGCAGCGGTACAGAGCGCTGCTAAAAATGAAGTGAGGAAAACGGGAGAAAGTGATCAGCCAAGGAAAGAGACGTCTGGGGGAAGGGGGAGAGGATTCCCTCCCAGAGGGAGACCTTTTAGAGGGAGAGGGATGAGCACTAATAGAGTAGGTATAGATCGTAACTGTTTCAGGTGTGGCAAGCATGGTCACTTTGCGCGCGAGTGCCAGAACAGCCACCCTGAAAGAAGTTACGCTCTATATGAAGACTAGGGAATTTCCGGCTCCCTTTAAGAGGACCTACGGGGAGCCACTGGTAAATATAAAAGTAGGTCCAGACCGTCAGGAGTTAACTTTCCTGATAGACACAGGGGCAAGTCGTACCTCAGTATGCGAGCCCATAAATCAAAGAATGAAGGGAAAGGAAATAATTTTGGTAGCTGGAGTGAGCGGAAAGCAGAATAGAGTGAGAGTTTTGGAAGAGGTAGAGATGATTATGGATGGAATAGAAGTTTGTAGCAAGGTGCTGTATATACCAGAGTCAGGGGTAAATTTGTTGGGAAGGGATCTCATGCCAGCGTTTGGATTCCAGTTGAGGGATAATAGTGGAATAAGGATGTGTGTCCTGAAAGAAGAGGATATAGGACGGATTCATGATGATGTTTGGGCAGATGGACAAAGGGTGGGGAGGATGGAAATAAAACCCATCGAGATCAAGGTACAGCCAGGGATCGTTAAAAGTTGGACACCTCAATACCCAATGAGTAAGAAGGGTAGAGGGGGATTGAAGCCTGTAATTGATCAGTTGTTACAGCAAGGGTTATTGGAACCAACCATGTCCCCTTTTAACTCTCCTATCTTGGCTGTACAGAAGAAGGATGGAAAGCACCGGCTAGTAATGGATCTAAGGGGGATCAATGGGCTTGTAATACCACGTTTCCCGGTGGTACCTGATCCCTATACCATTTTGGGTCAGGTACCCCCCAAGGATGGGTGGTTTACAGTCATTGATCTAAAGGATGCTTTTTGGGCATGTCCACTGGAAGAGGGGAGCAGAGATTTGTTTGCCTTTGAGTGGAGTGATCCTGAAAGTGGGAGGAAACAACAATTGAGATGGACAGTATTGCCCCAAGGGTATACAGAAAGTCCTTTGTTGTTTGGCCAGGCTTTGGAGGAAAAGTTGCAAGCTTTTCCAAAGGAGCCAGGGGTAAGTTTGATTCAGTATGTAGATGACTTGCTGTTGTCTGGAGAGAAGGAAGCGAGAGTTAGGGAAAGTTCAGTAGCTTTACTGAACTGGCTGAAGGAGCAAGGATTGAAGGTATCAAGGGAAAAGATTCAATTTGTAGAGAGAAAAGTGAAGTATTTAGGACATTACATCATGCAAGGAGTCAGGAGTTTGGATCCTGAAAGGGTGGTTAATGAGTTTAGCTCCACCCAGGAATAGGACGGAGGTTAGAAAAGCCTTGGGGTTAGTTGGATACTGCAGAGCTTGGATAGATCAATATGCAGTGTTAGCCCAGTTCCTGAACCAGAAGTTGCAAGGAGAAAGGGAGACTATTGAATGGACAGAGGAGGATGAGGCAAGGTGGGAGGAAATCAAGAAGGCATTAGCCACAGCTCCAGTGTTGGCTCTGCCTAACTTGAAACTTCCATTTCATCTATATGTTTCTGGCCCATCTGTGTGCAGGCAGTAGCTGCCACAGCTGTTTTGGTGGTAGAAAGCAGGAAACTGACCTTTGGGGGAGCTATAGTAGTACATTCCCCACATCAAGTAACCTCAGTGTTGAGTCAGTTGGCTTCCACTTGGATGACTGAGGGAAGGATTTTAAAATATGAAACTATTTTGAGAACAAGTCCAGATATCATTATCGGGACTGATAAAAATTTGAACCCAGCAGAGTTTTTGGAAGGGATCAGAAAAAAATGGGAAGCTGAAGATCATGATTGTCTGTTAGAAATTGAAATTATGACAAAAGTGAGAAAAGATTTAGAAGAGGTTCCACTGGAAAAAGGGGAGAAGTGGTTTGTGGATGGCTCCAGCAGAGTTGAGAATGGCATGAGGAAAGCTGGATATGCAATAGTTACTCAAACTGGGGAAGTAATTGAGAAAGGATCATTACAAAAAGGATGGTCAGCTCAAAAGTGTGAGCTATACGCTCTCAAAAGGGCTCTGGAATTGGCTGAGGGAATTGAGGTGACTATATGGACTGATTCTAAGTACGCTTGGGGGGTGGTTCACACTTTTGGGAAGATCTGGCAAGAAAGAGGGTTTATAAAATCAGATGGGAAACAGATAGAGCAACTCCAGTTAGTAGAAGAATTGTTGGAGGCTTTACAATTACCACAGCAAGTAGCCATTGTCCATGTGAACGCACACCAAAAGGGGAATAGCCTGGAAGTTGTTGGGAATAGATGGGCAGATAGGTGGGCAAAAGAGGCAGCTGGGGAGGTAACTCTACAAATGGTATCAGTACCCATGTTGCCTGAAGAGCCCGAAGACAACTGGGAACCAGATGGAACTGTAATAGAAAGATTAGAGAAGGAGGGGTGCAGAAAAACAGAGAAAGGATGGGTGACTGGGAATGGAGAAAAAGTTTTGTCAGAAACACAAATGAGAAATGTCATGCAGTATTTATATGAGGGGAGTCATTGGGGGACTGAAGCATTGGTACAAGCTGTCAAACCAGTGTATTGGAGTCTAAACATGTGGACCATTGCCCATTCCATTTGCTGGAAGTGTTTAATATGTTTAAAGGTTAATAAAAGTGCATCCAGAAAAACAGAGAAGGGGGGGCGGCCTTTAGCAGCTTGGCCGTTCCAGAAGATACAAATTGATTACACTGAGCTGCCACCCAGTGGTGGATGGAAATACCTGTTAGTTGTTAAAGATCACTTGACAGGGTGGATGGAAGCTTTTCCCACTAAACAAGCCACCGCTTCCATGGTAACAAAAATTCTGCTGGAACAAATAATACCTAGATATGGCATGTTTGAAGTGATAGACTCTGATAGAGGCACACACTTTACACAGAAAATTCTTCAAGAAGTAATGAGGGCTATAGGGGTGAGATGGGACTTACACACCCCTTGGCATCCTCAGTCTTCAGGGAAGGTTGAAAGGGGCAACTCAGAAATTAAGAAACACTTAACAAAATTGCAGTTGGAAAATGGATTACCTTGGACTAAGAACTTACCCCTAGCTCTGTTAAGAGTTAGGACTTGTCCAAGAAAGGATGTGGGGGTTTCACCTTTAGAAATGTTAATGGGTCGCCCCTACTTGACAACTTTTGGGGGACCTATACCTGAATTCAGGGATATGTTTGTAAGGAAGTATTTGCATACGCTGTCCAGATCTTTATTGTCTCTTCGCAAACAGGGACTGTTAGTACAACGACCACCACTAGTAGGAAGTCAACATCCCTATGAAGTTGGTGATTGGGTGCTTGTGAAAACTTGGAGGACTGAGAAACTGCAACCTAGCTGGGAAGGACCATACCAAGTACTTCTGACGACTGAGTCTGCTGTCCGGACAAAGGAAAGTGGATGGACTCATCATAGTCGTGTGAAAGCAACTCCAGAACCTGAGAAGCCTTGGAGAAGCCACCCAGTGGAAGGACAACCTTTGAAGCTGACTCTTAAAAGATAAAATCATGCGTCTGTTCCTGTGTACTTCAACTGTACTTGTAAGTATTTTCATCTTACAACAGGTTAAAGAAGCAGGAACCGAACAATCTCGACATGTGCAGAGAGCAGGAGACCTTGGGGAAGAGCTCTGGACAGACAATTGCTACATCAAGAACATAAGGACAACGGCGAAAGATCTGAACATCATTAACTGTTGGTTATGTATGCATTTGCCTGGGAGAGCTGAAAGGGGGGTCATTTTACATGGAGTGCCTTTGACAAGACAAATGATGACGTTTGGGGAAGGAAATAAAAGAGAGTTTGGGAGAAACATGACCGGGAGGGTATTCCTCCAATTGCGAGAGACAGCGCATGTTTGTTTTAAAAGGAATGTTACTGGGGGAGTCTTCCTGGGAGATTGGGAAAGGTGTAATAAAACATTTGTAATGCCTGCAACATGTTTCAATACCAGCAAACCAAATTCAGGTGACTGTACAAATGATCTTTTACCATTCCCTACATATTATTGTCAAATGTGTGTGTATTTTGAGGGGATAATCAATTGGACAAGGCTTTCCAATGCTACTTGGGCAATGGATGATAGCAGGTGGATGTTATGTGGAAAATATGCCTATAGAGAAGTACCAAAATTATGGTCAGGGACTTGTACCATGGGGTTTGTGATACCAGTAATATATAAATTAGATAAACTACCCAACACCCGGATCAGAAATAAAAGAGAGCTAGATTCCAGAGTAAGTGAAGGAGCCTGGTGGGAAGGTATGGGAAGAGCCCTTGTCGCACCTATAGGCATTGGGTTAAATTACCAAGACATCAAACAATTGAATAATTTTACCATCACAATGTTTAATGACACCATAAAAAGCATAAAAATGATTAATGAAGAATTATCTGAAGTTAGACAAGTTGCATTACAGAATCGCTATGTTTTAGACATAGTGCTTGCCGCAAAAGGAGGTGTCTGTGCCTTAATACATTCTCATTGCTGTACATATATTCACAATTATGAGCCAAATATAACCAAAATTGTACATGAAATGGAAACCAGGATAGATGAGTACCAGAAACAGTGGGATAGCGGTTCAGGATCATTGTGGGATATGTTATGGTCTTGGCTTCCTGATGGATCTTGGTGGAAATCGATAGTGACCACTCTAACAATCATAGCAGTAATCTTGATTAGTCTATGCTGTTGTATCCAATGTATTCCCAACGTAATCCATATATGTATACAATCTTTAAGGAAAATTAGGTTCACAAACAAAAAGAAAGAACTCATTTTATACAATCAATCAGAGGAAATGTTAATACAAGTTAGTAAAGATCTTTGTGCTTTTGAAACAGAATGTAACCAGAAGAGGAGGGATTGTGAGAATTGAAACAATGTAACGCTATTTCTGCTTCTGTTAATCCGCTTACGCTCAGAATTGGTTACAAAAGCCTGCATCTTGTAACCTTTCGGGAGATAAGAATCAGGATAGAACGAACATTGTTACATGCATGCATGTTTCAAAAGCAGTGTCAAGACCTATAGAGGGACCATCAGCAAACAGCTGGAGGTCTAGGAAATACCAATAACTAAAACAATCAAAAAGCCACTTGATGGACCGGGGGAATGTTAATGGGCAATAAAGTATCCCCCGAAGGTATGAATTCCAATGACAAACCGCGAGTTAAGCCCTCATACAATGAGGCATTTAGGGTATAAATATACTGCGTAAAATATGCTCGGGGTTCCATCCTGCTGCCTTGGATGTGAACCCGCTTCTGCAGAACCGAAATAAACTCAGAGAGAAAACTCAGCTCCGTGTCGTGTCAGTCTCTCGTGCGAACGCAATCTGACCATTGAACGCAATCTGACATTGGCATGACCAAGTTTTCTGTGCAAAAGATGAACACATGAATCATGCTTTGCAACATTGCCAAAAGTTTGTGCACATTGAACTTTTTGTCTTGTAACATATAAAGGTTATTATGCTTTATGCCCTTTGCACAGACAATCCCATTTTTCTTTATAAGACACTGTCCATTTATAAATGTGATTTCAAATGCTTGCTTGTCTAAACTAGAGACATTTAGCAAATTATGTTCCATTTCTGACACACATAAAACATTGTTAAACCTTGTTTCCAAATATGGAATTTGTACACTGCCTCTTCCAGTGACTTTAGCCTTCTTGCTATTTGCCAAGGCTACTGTTTGTCTCCTGCAGCTGCATCCATCCTGTAAAACAATTTAGCATTATTAATAATCATTTGGCTAGCCCCACTGTCAATAAGCCATTGATCTCTTCCATTACTATTGCAGGCTTTTGCAACAGCAATCTGTCCATCAACCTGTCCTTGAAAACTTCTTCTGTCTTGCAAGCAGTCCTTCTTTAAATGAGTAGTGTCACCACAGATGAAACATCCTTTCTGTTGTTGGGCTTTTTGCTTAGCTGTAATCTGATATCCTCTACTGCTCTCTTCTGGTCTCTGGAGACAGCCTGGTTGTGGAAATTTCCATTGCTCCTCTTGGGCCCCCTCCTCAGGAATTTTTCCTCCTCGTATAATGGCATTTCTGCTCTTCAGCTATCAGACATGCTTTCAGAGCCTTCAGACTCAATTCCTGCTCTGGTTTGCATTCAAACACTGCAGACACAATGTCCCAAGTTTCATTTAGATTGTTCAAAACCAGAGTACCTTCTGAGATTCAGGAATCCTCATCCCACATTGTTCTAATTCCACAAACAAAGTTTGCATATGAACAAAATGCTCTTCCACTGAAACTCTGGCTGCAAACAAGCTCTATATAACTTTCTTGATAATTGTGCAATGTTGCATGAACAGTCCTCAATTTATCCCAGACTTCATTTGCAGTCTTTTGATATAGACATTGATAAACTGATCATCTTCTAAACTTACGATATAAGCAAATGCTCTGTCATGCAGCTTCTGATCTGCAGCATGCAATAGTTCCTTAGGTGGATTTTCAACAATATTCCAAAGTTCTTTAGCTTTCAGAAAACATTCCATCTTTGCAGCCCAAATAATATAGTTCTTCTGACCCAAATGAGATAGATAGCTCTCTTTAATGTTTTCAGCCATCCTGGAAAGCTTCTTGCCTTGTTTCTTTTAACACAGGCAGTGTCTCAGCTTTAATTACAATTCAGTCTTTTCTCTGGCCTTCTGGGACCATAACCTATTCTGAGTTTTGCAGCGTTAATTCAATGCCAGAAAAATAAACACAGATGGCTGACCCTTCATTTAACATCTTTATAAACATAATAAGTAGATTTTACAAACCAGTTGTAGATTTCTCCAACATGGAGCAAACTCATGACAGAAACATGTTGCAAGTAACTTCAGTAGCAAGCATTATACACAGCAAAGGAGAAAAGCAGTTTCATTTTCAATAGACAGACTCAGAGCTTAATATAGATGCAGAGTTTAATATAGAGCCACGCCTTGGCTACTTTTAACTTCAGTTTCCAGCCTAGGCTAATTCTAGTTTCAGTTTCCAAAACAGTCATCATTGGCTTACTTAGTTGCTATGCCTATTCATTGGCTGACTTTGTTATTGTGATAAGTAAAATAATGTAATGCTACTTTTTGCTTCTGTAAATTTGCTTACGCTTAAAATTGCTTACAAAAGTATGTATCTTGTAGCCTTCCGGAGAATACAATATGAATCATTTTGTATATGTGTGTGTTTCAAAAGCAGCATCAGTACTTTTCCAGAGGAAATAGCCAAACCACTAACTGTCAGTTAGTAGCCTGGAAAGTACTGATAAGCAATGGGTGTTCCCATAAGGATGAAGTCTGATAAAGTTTGTAAGCCAAGCCCTTGTATAGTGGGGCGGGAAATGGGGTATAAGTATGTTGAATAAACTATGCTCAAGGTTCCATCCTGCTGCCTTGGATGTGAACCCGCTTCTGCAGAACCGCAATAAAACCAGAGAGAAAACTCAGATCCGTGTCGTGTCAGTCTCTCGTGCAAGTGCAATCTCACATTATCAAGCTCTATTCCAGTTCATGAATATACTCTGACACAGTTATGTTCTATCCAAGCAAAATTTAAATTCTTTTGATCTTTATTATTATCTGTAAACTATTTACTTGCAATATAAAACTTTTCTTAATGGAAATATGTTTTATCTTGAAGTTCAAACTTTTGTCTTCAATGAACACCTGTTAACTATCCAATTTATGATTCAGAAAAATATCACCTCGCAGCTTGCAACATGTTCATATTTGCAAAATTATATATTAGCTCAAAATCCACAAGGCTAAGGGAGACCTGGTATATCTATTCAAACTATTTTCTGAAGCACCAAAAGGCAAGACAGGAAACAATATTTGGAAACTAACTAAGGAGAGAAGCAACCCAGAACTAAGGAGACATTTCCTAACAGTGAGAGCAATTAACCAATGGAATAACTTGCCTTCAAAAGTTGTGAGTGCTCCATCACTGAAAGCTTTCAAAAAGAGAGTGAACAACCAATTGTCTCAAATGATATATGGCCTCTTTCTTGAGCAATTAATTGATTTAGAAGACCTCTGAAGTCCCTTCCAACTCCAATTATTATTTTATTCTGTCTTCTTTGAAATAATTCCCAAGAATGGTAACTTCACCCAAAATTCCTGAAATATTTTACTTTTATTTTATTTTTGCAATATAAAATGAAGCTTATTTTAGCAATGAAACAAACCAAACTCCCATCAAGCTTATACAAGGTTTTAGTATGGCCAAGAACATTGTTTGCTTATAGCCTGCTTGTAAAAATGAAAGGCTGTTATTTGATAAGTAATCCCTACAAAATTATTTGTCCCATTAATAAAATTTGCAAGCAAGTTCTAGTCAAAGAATTCACCCATTTTCAAATAGCAGATTCCTATGCTATAACCTCTTTCAATGATCCCTTTTTATTTTATGCTTTATATAGTCATGAAGATCATGAAGGTACAAATTTGACATGTTTATTGTCTCTGTTAAATGAAAGTCAATCCATACAAGAACAATCAAAAACAATTTATTTCCAGTGTTTTATAAAAGTGGATATACACAGAAGCATGTACAGATCTGGATTTATGAACTCTTCATGCAGAATTATATTCTTGGTAAAAGAAACCAGTTCTATCCACATATCCAGGATCTACTATCTACCCTTCTATGTTACAACATTTACATCAAAGCTGGTGTCTGAGGAAAAGATACACACATAGTGTATTTACATTTAAGTTATTTATTTTACAGAAAGAGTAAAAATTCAAGTTATATAATACTCAAAAACTGTATTAAAATCAGAATATAAAATTCAAAAATCCAAGTGGAATGCCTAAATGGAAGCTCTGTATCTATGTATGTTAAATTTTGAAAAAAATGTAATGAAATGTCTTAACAATAAAATGCAGCAATTTGTTCTTTACAGTTAACATAAATATCTAAATATAACAACTATTATGGCACCTTAACAAATCAAATGAACCTTTTTTAAAAAAAATGATGAGGCACTTGTTTTAACGATTAAAATAAAAATAATTATTTTTTCTTCTGACTAATAATATTGTAGCTGCAATATGCATAGTGCACACTAACATTGTGTGTGGGATGGGGAAAAGCATACAGAACAACTGAGGAAAAGAAAAAAGAAAAAACACTGCTAAACACTGTGGCGGCGGCTATTTAACTGTGTCAAAGAGACTAGTAAAATTGAGACATAAGCTCTAAGGTCTCAGATAACTTATGAGGATGAGCATCAACAGCCAGGCTGATGGACTTCACTCATAGTTTGGTAGCTTTCTCCATTGAAATGGTCTAGACTCTTGTGCACTCCATGAGTTCTATGTACCAGACTTCAGAGGAAGAACTACTTTCACTCCTTTCATCATCGGCCTCTTCTCCTGTACTCTCCGTCACTGAGTAAAGCACTTCAGTACCGAGTATGGTGGAATCGACACCAGATAAATATGCAATGGGGGATGTTGTGGAGTAACCTGAAGTGATGGAGCCAACATCAGCAGTAAAAACTTCACTGCGCTTACTTTCAGGGTCCCCTAATCTTTTACTGGAGATTTTTTGCAGAGAAGCTTGTGAAGTGCAGCTGAGGGTAGTGCCCGAGTCCAAAATGGTTTCTTCCAACACAGAAGCAATCTGGAAATTAGGGAGTTTATGGTTATCTTTTTGTGCATTTCTCCAAGAGATGGGATTTGGGGATAACAATTAACCATATTCTCACAAACCTAGGTGCAATTTAATGTTTAGTCATGCAATACTAATGTTATTTACACAGCAAATAAATATTGAAAATAAAGTAACTGACCTTAATTGCCTTTAAGCTCGGTGAATGCTTTATGGCCCTATAGATGTAAGGTAGATATTTTAGTGTACTTTTTTATACAAAATTCCTAAATAAGACATCCAGTGAAGCACATTTATATTTTCATAGGTATTCTTACCCTTTTCCTTCTTTATAGTCATCGAGTCCTTCACCATAAGGTTTGGACCTTTCATTTTTTCCAGGAAATTGATCATCTAGGACACTAGTCCTAATTGATTCTGTAACCAAAGCAAAAGCAAATCCCCATCTATTAAAATAAGCAGGTGTTGTTGAATTTAGGTAAAACAGCTTGAAACACTATACTAACCATAGCCAGAAGACAGTTGACGTCGAATAAATGGTACAAGAGCAGTACAACTCAAAGGAACAGCACTGGTGGTCGCCATTGCTCGTGAAGGAGGTGGCGAAATAACAGCAGAAGCTGGAATGTGGGTGATGTCCAGGTCAATACTTGGACTGGTCAGCTCATCTACAAAAGGTATACAACAAATTAGTATATTTTAGTAAAAAGGGACAAGTGTTTGCTCAATATGGAAAAGCTAGGAGGGTCTTCCAGCCGTATCCAGAATACATGTTGGTACAGCATAATGTTCTGAAGGTACTTTTGGACACACTGTTTTGAGAACTGCTTGCAATTATAATAGTAAAAGTACTATTTCTTCTTCTTTTAAAGTCTAAGAATCTATTCATTAACAACTATATTATTATAGGCAAAATATGCATTTATACAAGATTTGGACAAATATTGAATTGAATAAAGAATCAGTTGAATCAATACAGTGTCATTAGAAAAGCTTTTAATAACAGGGCTATCTATATTTTAAATAAAATAAATTTGTCAAAATCTTTTAGATAGACCAACCTTTTTAATAGATAGACTATCAATTGGCTGGCATAAATAAGATTTCAAATTGAATGCAACAGTAAAATAAAACTATTTTAAAGTTCACCAAAAATAGTAACCCCATTTATTATAATGAACCTTCTGCAAAAGAAGGGAATTATTCTTACAGAAAATCTAAGAAGCTAAAATTACCCAATGAACCTTTTAAAATAATCAAATCCACAACCTAATATCTGAAATATCAACATCTACATGCCGATATTGATATTGAAATATCAATATCTACATGCCGATTATAGCATCTAGTAACTGCTGATATAATTTGTCACAGGCTGTACATATCCAGCATCTTGTAGTTTCTATTGCCATCAAAGCCATCCTTCATATTCTGAAGCTTAAATGTTTTGAAAGGTTGTCAGAGTTCTAGAAATTGTCAAAATCTAAAATAGTTCCACAAAATAATAAAAAGCCTATCTTTGAAATAGCAATTAGGGCTTCTCATTGTAGCTTCCATATGTAAGACAGAATTATAAAGAAAGCAAGATTGTGAATGTGAGCATTTTGTCTTGTGATTGTGTGTGTGTGTGTGTGTGTGTGTGTGTGCTTTTAAAGTTGTAGCAACGTTTCGGCAGAATCTCATCTACCATCATCAGGCTTCTGTATTGTGTTCGTCTGTCTACAGAAGCCTGATGATGGCAGATGAGATTCTGCCGAAATGTTGCTACAACTTTAAAATCACAACTATAATGATGTGGGAAAATACCCGAACAAAGCTGAATACCATACATGTAAGTACCCGTGAAAACTTAAGAAAACATATATGTATATGCATATGCATATGTATATGTATATACATGTCTTCTAGGTGTCTTCTAGGTGTCTTCTAGGTGTTGTGCATTCTAATATGGTGTGTTGCTGATATTTGCAAACTGCTCAGAGAGTGAAAGGCCCTTGTATGAACAAATCAGCACATATTGCATTGTGGTTTCAAAGCAATTGGTGGCTCTGATTTAAGGAGACATGGTTTATACTCCAAAACGTATATCTGTAAAAAAAAGAAAGATTTTTTTTATAATCTATAAAATCGGTTCTTGATATATCTTCTCAACATAAGCTTCTAGAAACAGTGATAACAAAATAAGGCATATTATTTTTATGCTTCAAGCTTCATTCACATTCAATATCTTGACCAAGAAATGCTTTATTTGGACCAAATCAAGCCATACTGTAGACTGTGCTATTACATTGCACAATTTCTCAGAATAACAGCATTTCTCTTTAACATTATAAGGAATCCTCAAAACCAAAGCTACCAGTAGTTATATATAACTGAAAGTAAAAAGATTGATAAAAATTAGTTCTATTGTACCATCAGGCAAAGAAACATGTCTACGGTTCCATCAGCTGATATGTAAGTCTTTGACCCAAGACACTATCCATTTGTTCAAAATACACAAAGCAGTCTTCCTGCAATGAGCTTCACATTAGCCAATCTGTAATGCAGTAGAATGTGGAAGTTATAGCTGAGGTAGCCATAATATCCTGATATTTGTGTCATTTCATGGCCTCTTTTTGACCAGCCAATAATTAAGATGCCAATCTTTCAGAAGCCTTCATTGTTTTACTTACAAAAGCTAATCAAATTATGTTGAACAGACTCTACTTTTGATTCAGTATGTTGTGTGATATTCTGATAAAGCTATATCACAACCAATTAGACAAAATCTTCTAAAAATTATGAGAGTTAAAGGTCAGCTTTAAAAAGCCTCTTGATGCTTTAAAGGTAAAAACCTCAATTTTATTGTAAGGTGGTCACAGAGTATAAAATTTCCAAATGAACTTTTTTTATATATATGTATAATTCAATATTACAGCTAGGGCCCCCTCCTAAAATCCAAGGGAGTTTAGCCTGTCTTCCTGAAAAAGAAATCTTTTGATAAGCTTAAAGGGGCTTCCAAAGTAGTTTACAACAGTTTCTGCTCTCCAAAACCTTAAGCCCCAGGGATATGCTCCTATCTGTTAGATATTAATGTAACTATATATTGCTTACAAGTATCAGTCAGAGGCAACATGAGAAATGATTTTAAAATAATTATTCTAGCTCTAAATCCTCATGTGCGCTTTGTGTGATATGCAGATTGCAAAAGAGAAATAAGGCAAACTCCAAAGTCTTTGTAAAAGCAGCCCATCAGTGAAATCAGGATTTTTTCTGAAATGGCTACAGTATTTCGAAAGGCTTCAAACAAGTAGTCAAAATAATCTGCACAAATTATCAGAGATCCAATTAAGAAAATGGCTGTGAAGTCCACATGCTGGAGAAAAAAAGTAAGACATTATTATTGTTTCAAAGCTTTATGATTGATAATGAATTTTGAAGCAATTTAACAATCTTACACAATTAAGGACACTGAGGAAACAATTCACCATGCTACACATTAGCCATATTAGACCTCAAAAAGAGAAAACTGGAATCATTCTTCATTGGTCTACCTCTAGTTTTAGTCTTATTTTTGTATGTGTACAAAAATGTGGTCTAAAATGATTAAAAATCTGATCTGAGAATAAGCTGGTAGAATGTTTATGAATCGTAGTAGGCACCATGGAGTTTGAATGCATTTTTTAAATTATTGCTTAGAAAACTAATTACACTGAACAAAACAGTGTATTTATGCAAAAGGATTAAATGGAAGATCCAAATATGTATCAAATTCAGAGAAATAAAAATGGCTTTTCTCACCTATGAATGGAATTGATGCCAAGGAATCGTAGGGTGTGCAGGAACAAGAGGCTTTCCTTTCTTCTATTTTTCTTATATGAACTTCTCGCCGTGCATCATTGGGTAACCAACAAGTGGTCTCAGAGGCAGAGTCCTGACCATTTACAGCTAAAATATAAGACTGATATCGCAGAAGTTGTGGGGTTTGATGGCCAGAAGATGACTTTTCCCGCAAAACCACTTCCTCCTCATTTGTCTCATCAGTTGGTTGAACTTGAGGCTGTTTTATAGCTTCCATTTCAAAATTTTGAATCTTTTGTCTGACAGAAACATCTAAATTAACCAAAGTTAAGTGCTCATTAACTCGTGGGACAAATTTGACAGAAGATGTATAGGAAATGGGGGAAAGATTAGATTTGCTTATGTCTAGTTCGGGATCTGGTGGACTTTCTGCATTTTTCCTGGATTGTTGAGTTGGCAAACCACTATAGCGCACATAATTAATTTCTCTTTGGTCTGTGGTTGTAGCACTCTCCAGACTCTGATTAGAAGGAAATGATGGCCTTGCTGCATAACATACATAGATCTTCAAAGAACTAATTTTTGTGCTTCTAGTTGTTGAACGAGATGATCTTTCCTGAAAAGTGATTGTAGAGTTTGAATCTCCAGTGGTTGGAAAATCCTTGGAAGGCTGCAGCAATTTTACATCTGTTGAATTTTTCTGGAATTGAGCAAAGGATCGAAAGGCTTGGTTGCTTATTTGGCTATCACCTGAAGAATAAGCACCAGGAGCCACAGAAAAATTTGAATCACTAAGGGACCTCTGAAACATACGTTGCCATGAAATTTTATGAACGCCTTGAGGATCATTTTGATCAGTAAGTCCAGTACATTCATGTGTAATTTTTTGGGCTGTGCTTGAATCTGCAATGAGGTCCTCACTGTGAACCTTTTCCACTGCTTCACCTTGTCTGCCTAAATAGTTCCAGGAACGTGCCCTACGACTTTGAGGGCTGATAACTGGTGAAGTTAAAGTATCTTGTGAAGCACTTCTTGGCCATCTTTTGATTAAGACAGTATCCTTAACTCTTTCCTGGGATATACTCCTTTGCCGAACAGATACAGACTGTGAGCTCCTATCATGAGAGGTGCTTCTGCAGCGTACCTGTGAGCCAATACAGTAATCTACTGAATGTGAAGATGCGGCTCTAAAACTATCTAGCCTCTCCTGTATGGTTCTGAAACCATACTTGGGAAAGCGTTTGTTTTCAATATATTCTTTATAGGTTTTGTAAGTTTTCCAGTCTATGTTATGATGGGCACTTGGAGAAGTGGGGTGATTATTATTAACAGAGGGAGAATCTTCACTCTGAGCAGGAGAACTCCAACCTGAAGCTCCTTTTGGCTCTCCTTCATGTTTCCAGAATAATTAGCTGTTTCTGGGGAATCTGTTGGTTTTGTAAGGGGAGTCTGAGGAAGTACAATGGCAGTGGACATCGAAGAGGAAGGTGAAGTGGCTCGTGGTTTTGCTTTTACAGAGGTTTGTTCCTTGAAACTGTCTGCCTGGTGTGATGGATTAGTGTGGTTTGTTCTAACTGATGAAAAGTCTACATCGTTCTCAGAAGGCACAACAACTGTTCTTATGGTCTCATTACAAACACAGACAGCTGTGTTAGATTTTGCAATATCTTTTGAAGATGGAGGCACTTGTATTTCCTTTCTGCAGGCCTTTTCAGGCTGTGCTAATGTCGGTACAGCTCTACTATTTGATTGCTTTCCCAGTGATAAGTCAGGGGGTGCTTTCTCCATAGGTAATGCCAGGACAGGAGCTGGATATGTTAACCGAGGATAACTTATTGGTGGAGGCTCAGGTATGTAAACAGCATTACCAGTGTAGGCTTCATTGCCTTTCTGGTAAGCATCCTGGGAATATGCCTGTGCAAGAAAATTTAAAAAGAAATTAAATCACTGTAAGAATTTAGTGGGAAACCATCATGCTATTTCAGAGGCACGAACATGGCAAAGTTAAATTCCTTGACAGAAATGGACTTCCTATTTAAAAAGAGTGAAATAGGTGCTCTCTACTAAGGGTTCTTTCAATATTTTTCTATTATTGTTTTCTATGGAAAACAATAAAAATATGCATGAAAAGTCTCCAAAAAGGAAGCATGTTGTCCCCCCTCCCCGTGTGTGTATGTGTGTGTGTGTGATATTTATCTATCAAATTGTAGCAAGTGCAGCAAGTGATTAAAAAAAAGAGAGAGATTATACATATAAACTATTTTTCCGCCATGACATTTTAAAATTTCTTCTCCCCCCCTTGATATTTTTTATAACTAGAGACTAGGTTTCTATAAATATCGACAGGTTAAATTTGCAGTTTGTTGTCACATAGAAACAGCAAGAAGCCTCTGCATTTGAGCCACTGGCTTTTCTAAAAGGCACAATTCCTGTATCTAACATGACTAGACAGTGGCAATGTCTTTGTTGCCAGCCAACGCCCACCCACCCTCTGAATAAACTTACATGTTACTTATAAAAATTCCATATTCTTCACAGTAATGCCATTTTTTAAACTCAAAGATATCCTGAATGTACATTATTGGTAAGTATTTTCAAGCACTCCTTAGCATGTAATGCAGTCTGTCTTAAGGTAATTTTTCCTTATATACTTCATCATTTTCATCTTGTACTTTAAAAATATGATTCTTAAAGAAACATTTATTTTAAATTTTGCATTATTTCTTTTATATTACATTATTTGTATCACTATCAACAATAGCGTATTTTCAAGGTCTGCCTAGAAATTACAAACACTATTATTTTACACTTTGCAATCAATACTTTCTGAAGCAGTAATTTAAAAAAAAAATCTGCAAAGGCTTGTAGTTTAAATTCCTCCTTTTTGATTTTCATTCCTTTTATATTTTGGTCCTCTCTAATATTTCTGTTCAACACTTCCAAAGTCAATACAAATAGCAAAGGTGATAATGGGCATCCTTGTCTTGTACCTTTTCTTATGTTGATAGAGTCTGTAAGTTCTCCCTCTATCATTACTTTTGCCGTTTGTTCCTAGTATATGGCTTCTATTGCTTGAATAAATTTTCTGGCAAAACCCATCTGTTCCAGTAGTAGTAACATAAATCTCCAGTTCACATTATCAAATGCCTTTTGGGCATCTAGAAATATCAAAGCCATTTGTTTTTCAGGATATGCCTCATAATATTCCAAGGTGTTCAGAATTACTCTCATATTGTCTTTGATTTGTCTCTTTGGCAGAAATCCATTTTGATCAGGATGAATAAAATTATTTAAGTATTTTTTAAGCCTTTCCGCCAAAATTGAAGCAAAGATTTTATAATCTGCATTCAATAAAGAAATAGGTCTATAGTTCTTGATTTGTAATAGATCGGCCCCTTCTTTTGGAATAAGTGTAATGTAAGCTTCTGACCATGTTTTAGGTATCTTCTTCTTATTTGACATAACTTCATTCATGACTTCTAGCAATGGAATGCTCAACGATTTTTGTAGTGTTTTATAAAATTCTGCCGGAAGTCCATCTGGACCTGGTGCTTTCCAATTATTCTGTCTATTGAGTGCTTCGGTTAGTTCCATCATCATTATAGTACTTTCTAACATTTTTTCAGTCTCTTCAGGTATCTTAGGTAGGTTAGCATTTTGTAAGTACTGTTTAATTTTTTCCTCATCAATATCCTCTTGTTTATATAGTTGTCCATATAAGTCTCGGATAATTGCCTTTTTCTCCTTGTCACCATAGCACATTTGGCCTTGATCATCTATTAACTGAAATATTTTCCTTGATTCTTTCTCCTTTCTCAGTTTGTATGCTAACCATCTACCTGACCTATTTGCATCTTCAAAATAATTCTGTTTAGCACTTCTAATTTTTTATGCCAATTCTTCTTTCTCTATCTGACCCACTTTATGTTTAATTATGTCCATTTTAAGTTTAATATCTTTTTTCTGTGGCATTTTCTGTAATTCTTTTTCAAGTTTTTTGTGGTCAACTTCTAAAGCTTTGATGGTTTGCCTCTTCCTAGCGTTCTTTTTCTTTGTATAGTCTATTATTAATCCTCTCGCATATGCCTTCATTGTATCCCAAACATTCTGTATTGAAGTATCTTCTTATTTATTTTCATTAAAGAAGAAAGCCAGTTCTTTCTCCATTCCTTGTGTAAAGTCTTTTTCCTTCAAAATAGTATTATTTAATGTCCATCTAGATCTTCTTTTTTATTCTTTCCATTTAATTGTCATTGGATTATGGTCTGCCCATGTACTTGTTTCAATATTTATTTCTTGAATATGAAATATTAATTCTGTTGATGTCCAAATCATATCTATTCTGGACCATGATAAATGTCTATTTGAGTTAAAAGTACATTGTTGAATTTTAGCATTTCTTTCTCTCCATATATCTTTTAAGTTTAATTCATCTATCATTTTGAAAAAGGATGTAGGGAAAGTTTTTCTGTTTTGTCGTGTTGTTGTTGCTGTATAGTCCAGTTTATTGTCTACAATTTCATTGAAATCTCCCATCATAACTATATTAGCATAGTCCAGTTCAATTATTTTCACATGTAATTTTTTGTAGAATTCTTCTTGTTTATCATTCGGGGCATAAATTGCAACCAGGATAACATTGTTTTTTAGATAACATTGTTTTTTGCAACCAGGATAACATTGTTTACCCTAACTGGTTTAGTTAAAATAATAAATATGTTATCATGGTTTATAAGTTAAAGTGTCTGCAACTTTAAATATAGGAATGTAATTAAGGGAGTGGTTGTGAAAGCACTTTAAAAGAAGCAAGATGACAGCTTGCTCTCTCTCTGGCTTTGATGATCCCTAATTACTGGATAGACTGAAGACTGCGTTTTTCCCCTACTGAAAAGGAGAGACAAAGGACTGATTTGTAAGTGAACTGACATAGGATATTCTACACGGACTTTGCTAACTGAATATCCTTGAATGGACATGACTAATGGACTGTTATTTTGACTAT
The DNA here is from genome assembly GCA_033807585.1 of Hydrophis major. Classification (NCBI taxonomy): domain Eukaryota; kingdom Metazoa; phylum Chordata; class Lepidosauria; order Squamata; family Elapidae; genus Hydrophis; species Hydrophis major. The sequence continues at coordinate 67,341 of JAUCBL010000326.1, forward strand.
GCTATGAACTCATAATGGAATAAACTATATTTTTGATAGCACAAGCGTATCTGTTATTTTTACTGTATGTTAATAAACATACAAACATATCTCACTCATTTATCTGTGTGCCTATCTGACTAACGCTGCACATTCTGTTTAGCTTGTCTCCTTAACCCTGGTTGGGGAACACAGGCTTAACACTGGTTATGGGCCCAGAGGCTGCAAAGTCAGTTTAACTAGGATAAAACAGATTTATGTAAAAAGTGAGAGTTTGTGTAATTATACATTGCAGTAAACAGACAGCTGTGTTTTATTAATTATAGTTTTATATCCATATAAGAAAACATGGCACAAGTCAATCTACAAAGTTTGTCCCTTATATCCAAGCTAGATGGAACAAACTATGTATCATGGTCTATAAAATGTAGTCTACTTCTACGAAGAGAAGGTTTGTGGAACATAATTGAAAACACACCAAACGTAGAGGAATGGGATCCAGAGGACGATGAAGATAGACTAAAAATAGAAGAATTTATGCATAAAAATGAACAAGCTATTTACATAATAGGATTAACATTAACTGACCAGCAACTTGTTCATATCCGTGGAGAGCAAACGGCTGTTGGGTGTTGGCAGAAGCTGAAGAGGATTTATGTTCGAGATAACGTTGGTGCTCACATAAATCTTACACGAAAGCTTTTCAGGACGCATCTCCAGATGAATGGTGATATGCTGAGTCATTTGGAAACTATGAAAAGCATTTTTCAAGAACTGCACGAGAAAGAGCTTATTTTCTCTGAACTACACCAAGTCTATATAATTCTATCTTCACTAGATGAAAGTTATGACAACTACGTCACTTCCCTTGAAGTTTTGCCCAAGGAAAGTTTAACTTTAACTGATATAACTGGCAGATTGATTGTAGAGGCAAGAAGAAGACTTGAAAGAGATGATTGAAGGAGGAAGCAACCTCAAAAAGAAGATAATGAATCTCCTATTGCATACGCAATTAAAAAGTGTTTTAATTGTGGAGGAAGAGGACATTTGGTAAGATTTTGTAAAAAAGCAAAGTGCCAGAACGCTGGCCAGAATACTAAAAGTCATCAAAAGATAAATAAAAATTTAGAGTTAGCCATGTATAGTAACGGAACTGTAAAAAATAATTTATGGGTGGTTGACAGTAGAGCATCCCACTGTATAACAAATGATAACAAAAATTTTATTAAAATGTCCAAGAGTACACAGCAGATACCGTTAGCCAATGGCTGGAAACTGAAAGGTATAGCATATTGTTCTTTCACAAAAGAGAATGTAAAAATGTTATATGTACCACAACTTAAGTTTAATTTAATTTCAGTTAGAATTTTGGTTAAACTAGGATATGTAGTTACCTTTAAAGGAGATAACTGCATAATTGAAAAAGAAGATAAGAAAATTACTGCATCTTTAAGAGGTGAATTATATGTGTTAAATGATAATGGTTTAGAGGTGGCTAACACGGTTTATGATAATAAGAAACCTCATGATGAATGTATTCACTTGTTACACCGACGGCTAGGGCATTTTAATTTTAAAATGCTTAAGAAAACTGTTCAATTATCTAAGGGAATAAGTTTGAAACCTTGTAATAAGTATTTGCAATGTAATGCTTGTAATCAAAGCAAAGCCAGGGTCACATTGGCTAATAGAGTTGATGGATTTACTACCAAAGAGCCTTTAGAAGTAGTATTTGCTGATTTAATAGGTCCGAAAAAACCAAGTGTAGGAGGAGCTCGAAACATACTAAGTATAATGGACCACTATTCTAGATATGGGTTTTGCTATTTAATGAAGAGCAAAACTGAAACGTATCTAAATCTCTTTAATTGGATAAAATTTGCAGAAAGAAAAACTAAAAAGAAATTAGTAACTCTTATAACAGATAATGGTGTGGAATTTACAAATAATAAATTCCAGAATAGACTTAGAATGTTAGGTATTCAACATAAAAAGTCTGCACCATATAGGCCACAACATAATGCCTTTATAGAGAGACGAGGCCAAACACTACAATCAATGGCATGTGCTATGTTGTCTGATTCAGGATTACCTGACAATTTATGGGGAGAAACAATAATGTGTGGTAATCATGTATTAAATAATGTTGTTAATTCAACAACAGGTGAATTACCATTCACACTGTGGCATGGTACAAAACCTGATTTAAGTTACATGCACACATTTGGAGCACCAGCATGGGTGCATATCCCTTCACAATTCAGACAAAAAGGAGAGCATAGAGCTAAAAGATTATTTTTTGTAGGATATAAATCTAATCATAGATCTTATAGATTCTGGGAACCAGGTACATCTAGAGTTTACACCAGTGCTAGTGCAAAATTCCTAGAACATGTAGGATGGAATAGATTAGAGCAAGATTTAAATAATGAAGTAATTATTGAACCCTACAAAAGGCAGAAAGATCAGAATTGTTATAAGAAGAGTCCAATTAAAGAAGAAGTCCATGAAGAGCAAATAGGACCAGAACAAGAGGAAACAGTTGATCAGGAAGAGTTAGATAATCAAGAAGAGTTAGTTAATGAAAGTCCACCTGTAAATCCTGTAATACCTAGATGTACTACACGTATAATTAGACCACCTGATAGGTTTTCCCATTTCTTCAAATCAAATGCTATCTGCTGTTTGAGTTTAATATAATTGTTCTCTTTCAATGTAGTACACCTTGACGTCAAATATATCCCCCAAATACCATATATAAGTCAACCCGAATATAAGCCGAGGCACCTAATTTAACCACAAAAAACTGGGAAAACTTATTGACTCGAGTATAAGCCCAGGGTGGGAAATGCAGCAGCTACTGGTAAATTTCAAAAATAAAAATAGATACCAATAAAAACTTTCACTAGAACAGTTGAGAATAAGTTTGATGTTCACAATTTCCTCTTTGAAAGAGACCAGTAAATAGGGAACAAGAAGATGAAGAAAAAGAAGTGTGTTTTTTCACACTTTTCACACTGAAGTGAACAAAAATGCATCATAGGAACAAGCTTATTCTCAGCCCAAAGGTTTGTTTCTGATTTCTTCCCTGATTTAAGGGAAATTTGGGAAACGATCTCACTATCATGAAAGGTTTGATTGATTCACTAACCCAAAAGATGATGATGATGACAGTGGTAGGCAGGAGTCACTCTCTCCCTTGCAAGAAAAAACCAAGAGCCGTTCTTATGATATCTCTCTCTCTCCCCCCCCCTCCTCCCCCTCCTCCTGAGTGGACTGAAAGCAGCTGGAGCTGAGGAAATGAAACTGAGTGGAGCGACCTCCACTTGCGTTGCTTTCTCAGCCTAAAGCTCAGAAAAGCCTCCCCCTCCTCCTCCCCCTCCTCCCAAGTGGACTGAAAGCAGCTGGAGCTGAGGAAATGAAACTGAGTGGAGCGACCTCCGCTCGCGTTGCTTTTTCAGCCTAAAGCTCAGAAAAGCCTCCCCCTCCTCCTCCCCCTCCCCCTCCTCCCGAGTGGACTGAAAGCAGCTGGAGCTGAGGAAATGAAACTGAGTGGAGCGACCTCAGCTCGCGTTGCTTTTTCAGCCTAGAGCTCAGAAAAGCCTCCCCCTCTTCCCCCTCCTCCTGAGTGGACTGAAAGCAGCTGGAGCTGAGGAAATGAAACTGAGTGGAGCGACCTCCGCTCGCGTTGCTTTTTCAGCCTAAAGCTCAGAAAAGCCTTCCCCTCCTCCTCCCCCTCCCCCTCCTCCCGAGTGGACTGAAAGCAGCTGGAGCTGAGGAAATGAAACTGAGTGGAGCGACCTCCGCTCGCGTTGCTTTTTCAGCCTAAAGCTCAGAAAAGCCTTCCCCTCCTCCTCCCCCTCCCCCTCCTCCCGAGTGGACTGAAAGCAGCTGGAGCTGAGGAAATGAAACTGAGTGGAGCGACCTCAGCTCGCGTTGCTTTTTCAGCCTAGAGCTCAGAAAAGCCTCCCCCTCCCATGCTTAAAAGTTGCAAAGGAAACACGGAAGCAGGGAAGCGGCTGCCCAGCTTCGGAGCTCCACACCATTTTTTTTTCAGAGGGGAATCTGACTCGAGTATAAGTCGAGGGCGGTTTTTTCAGCACAAAAAATGGGCTGAAAAACTCGACTTATACTCGAGTATATACGGTAATTACTGAATCCTACAAAAGGCAGAAAGAACAAACTAGTTATAAGAAGAGTCCAATTAAAGAAGAAGTCCACGAAGAACAAATAGGACCAGAACAAGAGGAAACTGTTGATTAGGAAGAGTTAAATAATCAAGAACAGTTAATAAATGAAAGTCCACCTGTAAGTCCTGTAATACCTAGACGTACTACACGTATAATTAGACCACCTGATAGGTATCAAGCAAATATAGTTTGCCAAGTAACTAAAGTTCCAACTAGTGTAGATGAACTTAGGATGTATCCTGCTAAGGATCAGGAGAATTGGCAAAAGGCAATGGAAAAAGAACTAAATTCATTAAAGGTAATGAAAGTATATGAAGATGCCAAATTACCTCCAGGAGAAAAATCCATTGGGTGCAAATAGATATTTAAAGTAAAAACTGGAAATGATGGGACTGTTACCCATAAAGCTAGGTTGGTAGCTCAAGGATTTAATTAAACTGCATCTGATTACGATGAAGTTTTTGCACCAAGTCTTAAGGCAACATCTTTGAGAGCAGCATTAGTGTGGGCAGCTAAGAAAAACTATATCATTAACCATTTATATGTAGAAACTGCCATTTAGATGTAGAAACTGCATGCACCTTTGTAACACACTATATATTTACAAAAGCCAGTTGTTATAAAAGATAATAAAGTAAATAGTAATGATTGTTGGAAACTCAAAAAGAGTCTTTACGGGTTGAAACAATCTGGCTTTGAGTGGAACCAATATATTGTGAAAGAATTAAACAATATAGGATTTAAATCTGGTTTAGCAGATCCATGTGTGTTTAAAAGAGAAAATAATGGAATGGTGTCATTATTGTTATTATTTACAGATGATATTGCTTTGATAATTAAGACTAATAATGAAGCTAATGAGATTATATCATTATTAGCCAAAAAGATAAAATTAAAGCATTTAGGTGAAATTAAAAAGTATCTAGGATTGACAATTAACAAAACAAAAAATGGATTTAAGATATCTCAAGAAGATAAAATTTGCCAATTAATTAAAATGTATAAAATGGAACTTTGTAAACTGGCAAAGACTCCAATGAGTCAGGAAATTTGCCAAACTGATGATCAAAGTCCCAAATTTGATAAGGCTATATATATCAATCTTTGATTGATAGCTTATCATATATCAGCAATTGGTCAAGGCCTGATATAGCTTATAGTGTTAATCAGCTGGCACGTTTTAATTCAGATCTACATCAATGTCATTGGCAATCATTAAAGAGAATTTTAAGATATCTTAAAGGAACAATGAACCATGCATTGTATATAGAACCAAAGGGTGATTTGAGTCTTAGTGCCTATGCAGATGCAAGTTTTGCAACTGACATAAACACTAGAAAATCAACATCTGGAATGGCTATATTATTTGGATGGAGGTCAATCAGACAACAGCATATCAGCTTGTCCACGATGGAAGCGGAATTTTCATGTCTGTCATTACTATGCACTGACTTAATTCTGTACAAACAGTTATTATTAGACATGGGTGTAACTGTTAAAGATTCCAGGGAAGATGTAGGGAGAAGGCAAAAGTGACGGAAGATCCTGCAGGGGAAACTGAGGGGGAGACTCACCCTTGGTCCAGATGAGCCCCCTTCCCCTTTCTCTAGGCTGAGAAAACAATGCGAGCCGAGGTTGCTTCGGCTCCACTCAGCTTCGTTTCCTCAGCTCCAGCTGCTTTCAGTCCACTTGGGAGGAGGGGGAGGAGGAGGTGGTGGTGGCGGCTCGCGTTGTTTTCTGATAGTGAGATCATTTCCCAAATTAATTGATTCACTAACCCAAAAGAAGAAGATGTTGATGACAGTGGGAGGCAGGAGTCACTCTCTCCCTTGCAAGAAAAAAGCAAGAGCCGTTCTTATGATCTCTCCCTCTCTCTCTCTCTCTCCCCGTAATACAGTCAAGCCCTTTCCAGCATGCGGGATCCGCCCCCGCCGCTTTGCACCTTGCAAATGCAAAAACCCCAGGATTTTGCATTTGCAAGGTGCAAAGTGGCGAAGGCAGATCGCGCATGCTGAAAAGGGCTTGACTGTATTACGGGGAAAGAGAGAGAGAGGGAGAGATCATAAGAACGACTCTTGCTTTTTTCTTGCAAGGGAGAGAGTGACTCCTGCCTCCACTGTCATCATCATCATCTTTTGGGTTCGTGAATCAATTAAACCTTTCATGATAGTGAGATTGTTTCCCAAATTTCCCTTAAATCAGGGAAGAAATCAGAAACAAACCTTTGGACTGAGAATAAGCCTGTTCCTATGATGCCATTTTTGTTCACTGCAGTGTGAAAAGTGTGAAAAAACACACTTCTTTTTCTTCATCTTCTTGTTTCCTATTTACTGGTCTCTTTCAAAGAGGAAATTGTGAACATCAAACTTATTCTCAACTGTTCTAGTGAAAGTTTTTATTGGTATCTATTTTTATTTTTGAAATTTACCAGTAGCTGCTGCATTTCCCACCCTGGGCTTATACTCGAGTCAATAAGTTTTCCCAGTTTTTTGTGGTTAAATTAGGTGCCTCGGCTTATATTCGGGTCGACTTATATATGGTATTTGGAGGATATATTTGACGTCAAGGTGTACTACATTGAAAGAGAACAATTATATTAAACTCAAACAGCAGATAGCATTTGATTTGAAGAAATGGGAAAACCTACAACTGTCATTAATAGGCAGAATTTCAACAATCAAGATGAACATTTTGCCCAGAATTTTATATCTGTTCCAAACAATACCAATTAGGCTTGACAAAGATTATTTTGAAGATTTAAATAAAATTGTGTTGAAGTATATATGGCAAAGTAAGAAAGCGAGAATAAAATTAAAACTTTTACTAGAACTAGAGGAAAATTTGGCCTTCCTAATTGGGAGCTGTATTATCAAGCTGCAAACTTGATGTGGGCCAAAGAATGGATAACATTAAGAAAGACTAGATTGTTGACACTAGAAGGACATGATTTATTACTGGGCTGGCATGCTTTTCTGTGGTACAAGGGAACTAAATTGCAGGCTACTTTAGAAGGCATTATATACGGGAGTCTTTATCGTTAAACTGGGAGAAAATTAAGAGACAATGTTATTTGAAAATAACAGTTTGGTTATCAACCATTGAAGCTTTTTCTTATCCTATAATATACAAGAAGGAACAAATAGTTAGATATGGGGAAATATTGGATGAAAAGGGTGAACTTAAAACGATGCAAAATCTAGAAGAACAAGGCATAAAGATGAATTGGTTTTCATATGCGCAAATACACTCAAGGTATGTTAAAGATTCTAAAACAGAGGGATTCTATGATAAATTGACTGACTTAGATAAGATTTTGACAGGTACTGATGAAAAAGTGATTAAAAAATTATATGGTTATTTACTGGAAATTAAACTAGAGGAAGAACAAGTTAAAGAAATTATGATTGTTTGGGGGAAGAATGTTGGATATGGGATTGATTTAGAGAAATGGCAAAAATTGTGGTCTCAAAATTATAAAATGACAATGTCAACAGCATATAAAGAAAATTTGTATAAGATGTTTTACAGGTGGCATTTCCCCCCCACAAGAATAGCAAGAATGTTCAAGAATAAATCTGAAAAATGTTGGAAATGTCATCAGATACCTGGCTCATATTACCATATGTGAGGACGCTAGAAAATATTGGACTATAATTTGCATATGGTTGGAAAAAATGACAAAGAAACATATTGATTTAAAACCAGAGATTTTTTTTATTGGGACTCTTACCTGATACATACAGTAAAAATTTGAAATATTTGATTGTAAATGTATTGACAGAGGCTAGGATTGTATTTGCTAAAAATTGGAAGAGTGAGAAAATACCATCAGAGGAAGAAATTATAAAGATAATATTGGAATGTGCTGAAATGAGTAGATTGACATTTGAAATTAGAGAACAAGAAGATAAACAATTTTATGAAGTTTGGGACCTTTTCTATCAATGGTTAGAAAATAAAATATAATAATAGAATATTTAGAATCTTAGGAAATAATGAATACATATTTCTTTTTTCTTTCTTTGATACTATCCTTATAAAATTTTATTAAGATAGATTTGGTATGATTTTATGATTTGCTATAAGATAAATTAAGTAAATTATAGTTATCTTGATAAAGTATGAATTAATAAAATTATAGTCAAATGATTGTTTAATAATTATATTAGGCTATATAATTGTTGATTGATAATATGAGTTATTATGTAATATAACTACAATGGAGTCTATGAAATGGATGCACAAAAAAAATGTGGTAAACCAACCAATACACTGTCTGTAAACTCATGAAGGGAAGATGATGTTTTTACGTTTTATGTGTTTTTGTTTGTTGTTAAAATTAATAAAGCTGTTGTTTTTTTTTAAAAAAAGAATTGACAGTGAAGGAATCCTTTCCTGATGCTTTTAAAATAAACAAACGTAGCCCGTGTGTGATACTGTATTACAGCATTTCCCGCTAAACCAGGAAGTGTGGAGGAAGACAAAAAGTCACTTTCAATTTGGCTCCGATGTTTGATAATGAGGAAAGATTTTTATGATTCAGGCTTTCAGTGTCTGGGTCATGATAACACCTTAATTGTAATACTTGTTGCAAAACTTAGAATAACAGATGGTATGACAATCTCCCAGGATGCTTGGTTCATGAGTCCAGAGTGTCTGTCTTCTTCTAGGCCTTTCTTATGGAGGCCCAAGGATGAATTTTACATCAAAACAAATCAGCCTGCATGCTGCTTGAACAAGACCCCCTGCTTCTGCCCCAAAGCTAGTTAAAAATCAAGTTATGCCAGAAGGCTTCTAGATGTTAACTATAATGATAGTGATACTGTATTATGTTTTATTCATTGCTATAGGTAACTTGTAGATAACTTGTAGGTTCAAATTCTGTCAACGGGGAAGCCAGGTTCACTTAATAACTTACTGATATGTTATTAACAAAAGCAGCGATTCACTTAATAACTGTGGCAAAAAAGGTTGTAAAATGAGGCAAAACTCACTTAACAACTGAATTGCTTCGTAACAAAAGTTTTGGGCCCAATTGTGGTCATAAGTCGAAGACTATGTATACATTTGTTTAGTATCCTTTTCAAGCTAATAACATTTATAAAACATTATAGAAACTTTATTGATTTAGTGATTTGACCATACCAAAGTATAAAATATTAATAAACAAGTAGATAGATAGAAAACAATGGGACTTGTTCACAATATGTCAGCACCCAGCAGTTAATATCAAAATGATCTAAACTTTCTATCCTCTTTGTTGAGCCAACTACTGTACAGACTTACAATATAATATTGGGACAGTTACATTAGTGATTCTTTGTTTGAACATTTTGCTGGCCTATAGATCTAATTGAAAATTGAATGGAGAATCCATATTGTGAAATGACCCTTTTGAAAGCAGAATGTTAGGTCATCTCAAGGTAGCATGTCATGAAACTGTTTCTTGAAACACAGCTTGGATGTTTTCTATCTGGATCCATAGAAAGGAAATTCAGCCAGTAGGCAGGGTTTGTATTGGGCAGGGTCCCCAAATTTTGCAACTTTAAGACTGGTGGACTTCAACTGCCAGAATTCTCCAGCCAGCTGACTGGAGATTCTGGCAATTGAAGTCCACCAGTCTTAAAGTTGCCAAGTTTGGAGACCTCTGACATAGGGGATATACCAAAACCTGCATTTACTGCTGGAGTTGGTATAGATTTATCCATCCCCAAGATACATTTGAGAAGAATAGATTACACCTGTTCTATAAGAAGGCAACATACTGTATTTTTCGCTCCAAAAGATTCACTTTCCCCCCCCAAAAAGGTGGGTGGAAGTGTCTGTGTGTCTTATGAATATTAGAGGGGGTTGATGTGGGGGCAGCAAAAGGCAGCAGCAGCAGCGTACAGCGGCAGCAATCTCCGCTGCCTGGAACAGCTGATTGACGGTATTCCGGGAGGCTGATCCACCCAGCTGATCAGCTGCTCGGCAGCGAAGGTTACAGCATTTCCCGGCAGAGGCAACAGACATGGAGGAGGCAGCAACTTTCCCCCCTGTTTTCCTCCTCTAACCTAGGTGCGTCTTATAGTGCCAAAAAAAATGGTAATTTATATTCATTTCACTAAAATGAGCTAGGAAATACAAAAAGTAAAGTATTTTTTTTCTCTAGTTCATTTTTACCTACTTTTTATAGCACTAAAACTGCAAAAAGATGAAGCGACACAACACAATCACATATCCTAGTTCCTCCTTAAAACATTAGAAACATCCTAGTTCCTCCTTAAAACACTAACAGCATCCTGCTCATGCGCAATAAACACTCCTAAAAGACAGCGTCCTGTCACGGCGCAGTGAATGAATTATGATTACCTTATATGGCAATACTGTATGTGCTTCCTTGTTCCTGTTTGCGGTGAATGATTTATGATTACCTTATATGGAAAAATTAATGTACTTCCTTGTTCCGGTTTTATAAGCTCAATAAAAGGCGTTGCAGCACTGCTAGCCGGGGTTGGAGCCAGAACATCCATGCTTTCTCCACCCGTGCAGCGTGTACTTCGCCACCTTGAACAAACCTGCATGAGAAGTGTGCTAATTGAATTCCTCACTCTTGCGAGAGTCCCGCTAACCACGTACCCTAGACAGCATTGCCCGGGCGAACTGCGACCTGTCCTCCCTCACCCCTGTGGGGGTCCCATATCCAGGATTGGATTCTTCGCCCTTGCGAGGGCCCCGCCCCTTCCTCACCCTTGCGAGGGTCCCTTATTCAGGATCAGGACGCGACAGCTGGGGGCTCGTCCGGGATACGTCAAGGAGTGCTCCTTGTCTTAGGAGGCTCTCTTTTCACTCCCGTTACTACGCACCGGGCATCGGCTTTCGAATCGTAAGTAATGGGCTCCGCAAACTCCAAGACTCCTCAGAGCATAGGGAGGAGCTTATGAATCTAGTGAAAAGGGCAAATTCGATTCAGAAAAGTAAAGGATTTTTAGCACATGCAGTCACAAGAAAACAAGTGACGACATTTCCCTAAGGGGGATACGCAGCGGCGCGCCCATACTTATCAGCTCGGTTGGAGCTGTGCATCGCCAGGCGCCTGAGCGAATTGCACCTCATCGGATCTGAAAGATGGTCTCGACTTTAGTAAGTATGGGTGGAGGCTTTTCTCAACAGCAGAAGGAATTGAGAGAGCTAGTCGCTTCTTCTAAATACTCTGCTAATTTAAAGGGCTTTCCCATAAAAAGGAAATCTATTGCTACGTTATTGGCTTATGTGTGGCAACATTGTCCCAATTATTCAGAGGAAGGGTCCTTAAAAATTTTCCATATTGGCAAAAAAAAATTGGTGAATATCTCCATTGTCCTCCTCGTGCACCTATTGGCTTTTTGGTCACTTAGAGGAAAATTATGGAGGCTTTAAAAGTCCATCAAAAAATAGAAGCAGGGAGTGTGTTTGAATCTCCTCTGCCAAGTTATGATAACTTTTTAATTTTCTCTAACTCAGGCAGAAGCTGCTACATTCCATTCCCATAGGAGTAAAACCCTAGAGGATTAAAAGCTTGTGAAATTTGGCAAATGGATGTAACTTAGTATCCACCTTTTGCCCCATGGAAATATTTGCACGTTTCAATAGATACATATTCAGGATTTATTCTGGCCACTCCTCAAAGGGGAGAAGCTGTAAAACAATTATTCAATTCGTACCTTTGCCTCGCTGGGACGTCCAAAAGAAATCAAAGAAGACAATGGATCTGCCTACACAAGTTCTGCTTTTCAGGACTTCTGTAACAGATGGGATGTAATCCACAAGTTTGGAATTCCCTGCAACAGCCCGGAGGGCAGGCTATTAGGCTATTGTGTAATGAGCTCACTTGTCTCTGAAACGTGCTCTTATTCATTGCGGGGAAAAAACCCCGAACCTCCCAGCATTGCAAAACTCTCTTAACATTTGTCTTTTTACTCTAAACTTCCTAAACTTAAATCTAAATTTCTCCTACTTCTACTGCTTTTTGTCATTTTTCCTCCCCCCCTTTACCCCTCCTGACAGACTGTCATTATTCTGCTTGGCAGAGTCCTGCTGAGCTTGGGGGAAAGGAAACGCTGTGATTTTACTGCCAGAAAAAACCACTCTCTGAATCCCTGGTCAGGCAGTAAGACCCTATCATGGGAATTTATCTGCTACATCTGTATCTTAAAAATCTTTCCTGATATTCTTGCCTATATCTTCTTTGCAATTTCTACCTTACTTCAACAAAACCTATGCTTCCTGTCAAAAGACTATTCGTGTTAAAATCATTTCATTAACAGAAGGCTATTATACTTGTTCCACGTGGGTATGTCATGAAAATACTATCCATAAGTTTTCACTCTGTCATTTCTGTTTTATTTTAAAGAACACTCTACCCCTCGCTCTTTTGTTTCTTCTTTACTCTTCCTAAGGAAAGGAAACTTAAAATCTTTTCCTCTATTCAATCTAGAGATAAGGGGATCTGAATGTCCTTATATTGTATCAAGGGTTTCCCCACCCCACTTAACGTTCTTAATGAATGATCAAGTTAATCTTCATTGTCATTATTGTAATTATTATCCTTTTTATATTAATTGTATTCCTTCCTCATCTGGTAAATGTTCTACAACTAATTTGTCCATAAGCCTCTCTCCTGCTTGTCATGTTTTTATATACCCGAGCTCTGATCCTGTCAATAAGCAACGCTTCCAAAGAACTGCCCATTTTCCCCCTGCTACCCCTGCACTGTTAATCCCTACTTCCACTCTTATTATTGAAGGAGTTGTTGCTTCTCCCTTTCTTTTCCCTGATTCTGAATCTTTGCATCACCTAGGGCTTGCTGGGACAGGAGACAGGATTTTCTCCCTTCTCAAGGGAACTGTAGTTGCTACTCTTATCTTCCTTCCTCCCTCTCATAGTCCCCCATCTCTTTATGCTCTTCAACAGCCGGTCTCGCTGTCAAAACCGACCCTCACGGTTTTGCTGGATGGTATCTCCTTCACTGGCCTCATAGACACTGGTGCTGACGTGTCTGTCATTCGCTCTCAGGAGTGGCCTGCTCATTGGCCTTGCCAACCGGCTTCTTCTGTCCAAGGTGTCGGTGGAGCTCAGGCTGCCAAGGTCAGCACGCGCAATCTGTTTGCTACTTCCTCTTGTTCTAATATCACTGCTGTTCTCAAACCTTATATATTACCTTTGCATTGCAATCTGTGGGGGCGTGACTTGCTTTCTCAGCTACAGCTCTCTCTACACATTCCTTAAATGGCGCTTTCTGCCCCTCGTCCTCTTTCCCTCACACTAACCACCTCCGCCCCCGTGTGGGTTGATCAATGGCCATTACCATCTGAAAAACTTCATGCCCTGCACGACATTGTCACCGAACAGTTGAAGGCTGGCCACCTGGAACCCACCACTAGCCCTTATAATACTCCTGTTTTTCTTATGGGGGCGCTACAGTGTGGTCTCCCTAATCCTAATCTTATTCCACAAAAATATTCCTTGATCGTTATTGATTTGAAGGATTGTTTTTTCTGCATTCCACTAGCAGAACGTGACAAATGCCTTTTTGCTTTCACTGTCCCTGAGTACAACAATAGCAAACCCACCACCCGATATCAATGGAAAGTCCTACCACAGGGAATGGTCAATTCCCCTACCATGTGTCAATATTTTGTTGATAAAGCTTTACTTCCATACAGGAAAAAACATCCTTCCTACTTGGTGTATCATTACATGGATGACATTCTAATCGCAACGGAAGAATCCTCAGAGCAACTTCATAAATCGCTTGGGTTTTTACAGCATTGTCTTACCTCTGCAGGGTTACATATTGCACCAGATAAAGTTCAACAACACTACCCCTTTCAATATCTGGGACATAAGGTGTTACTTTCAAATTCAGCTCCAGTTTTGCCCCAGATTGCACTTCCTAATCCAATCACTTTGGTACGATTGCAACAAATTTTAGGTACTATCAACTGGGCTCGTCCTTACTTTGCCCTGCACACCAGTGCTCTTTCCCCTCTCTTTCAGGCATTGGTAGATCACAAAAATCCTGCAGATTTAATCATTCTCACCCCCCCTCAGAAGGAGGCATTGAGGAACATAAACCATATTATACAACATAGATGGGTGGATCGTGCCATCCCCAACTTTCCTATACATTTAGCACTACTCCACACTGCCCAGCTACTTACAGGTATCCTCATATAGTTAACTACGGAGAGAAAGATTCTGATTATTGAATGGTTACACTTACAACATACCCCGAAACAAAATATTTACAATCAAGCAGCCCAAGCTGCGGATTTGATTATCAAGGGTCGCCATCGAAGTAAGAATCTAATGGGGATAGATCTTACCAACATATACACACACTGCAAATTAGCTATGTGGGAGGTACTATATCAGCAGTCTGACACCCTACAGGGTGCCCTCACTGATTGGGTTGGTCATATATCATGTCATTTGCCCCCTGATCAGCGACTACAGCTTTTAAAGATGGTGCCTATCACATTAGCCTCACCTATACATCAATTTCCTTTGCAAAATGCCCTCACAATATTTACTGACGGATCTAAAGGGAGTGGCGCATGCGTCTGGAAAGAGGATGGCCAATGGAAAAAACATTTGACTCCCTCCACAGAATCTGCTCAGCAAGCTGAACTAAAAGCCTTCAATTTAGCTCTGACTCTGTTCCCTTCACAACCACTTAATGTCATTACTGACAGCCTGTATGTTTCCTATGTTGCAAAAAATGTTTTTGATGCATATATCTCTCCAAATGTCCCTACCCCTTTAATCCAACATTTTTTACAGCTCCAGATGTTACTCCGGGCACGACAGGACCCTTTGTTCGTGGCCCATATCCGTAGTCATCAGCACCTCCCAGGCTTTCTTTCCGAAGGAAACCACATGGCAGATGAAGCATGTAAAATGATGCCAGTCATAATAAAAATGCCTCAGCCCTCTCCTTTGACAGCAGGAGAAAGCCACGATTATTTCCATCAAAATGCTAAAGCTCTGGCTAAACAATTTGGCTTAACCAAAACCGAAGCTCAAGCCATTGTTCAACAATGTCCCACATGCAGCTTGCAGGCCAATAGCTCCCCTGAAGGCGTTAACCCAAGGGGAACTGAGGCCTGTGAAACATGGCAAATGGATGTCACCCAATATACCCCATTTGCCCCTTGGAAGTATATCCATGTTTCTGTGGATACCTTCTCGGGATTCATCATGGCTACGGCTCATAGAGGAGAAGCGGTAAACCATGTCATCAATCATTGAATTCGTTCCTTTCTGACGCTGGGATGCCCAAAAAATTTGAAAACGGATAATGGTCCGGCCTATACTAGCTCTGTTTTCTCCTCATTTTGTCACAAATGGTCCATTGTCCACAAGTTTGGTATTCCATACAATTCCCAAGGCCAAGCCTTGGTTGAAAGGGCTAACTCAACTCTAAAAACAGCCCTCAATCGGTACAACAGGGTAAAAGGGTCTAGCCCCCCTAGCCTCCCAGCGTATCAGAATATTTTAAACATTTGTCTTTATACTCTTAATTTCATTAATCTTTCTCGCACACCTCTTTCTACAGCAGCAGAACGGCATTTCTCTAAAGCCTCTTTATCTTCCTCCCACCCTCTTGTCTATTACAGGCATTTGCCTGACCCTCACTGGAAGGGGCCTGTCTCCCTGATCACTTGGGGCCCATGTTTCCTTTGCTTTTGAAGATAATGAGATTCAAAACTGCTCTTATTCCTTCACCTTCAATAATAAAGTAATTAACCCCTCACTCCTTATCGACATATCTTATGTTTACAACCCTTGCTACCTCTTCTTCACGGTAACTGTTCACCCTTCTACTGTTGGCATATATGCTCTGCATGGCTTCACGCAAAATAATACCTTCTTCAGCCATCATTTTTTCCTCCTTTCCACTCTTTCTTCTGCAAACCCCCCTCTTTTTTCAGTCTTTCCCCAGCGGATCCGACCTTCCCAAAATCAGACGAAGGCTCTTCACTGTTGCCGCGTGCCTTGTGGTCCTATTCCTTGCATCTGGCAGATGACGTCGCTCCCTCAGTGGTCTCCTGGCATTTCCTACCCACTCTTACACAGATCTTTCCGACCTCCTTCACGGATCAGGCACCCTTGTGCCCTTGCAGGCTTCATACGCACACCTATTCTCCCACCAGCTCACAAGGAGGAGGATGATAAGTGGCACTCTCTGGGCATCATGGCGCAGCCTGCTCAACGGACTCTGCCTGGCCCAGGGGTCCCTGATCTTACATCGACAGCTTCGCTTAAGGACCTAAACAATTTTGCACCATTGCTCAAGGTAACCCCAAAAAACTGTGTTGACCTCCTCGATCGCCTGAATGCCTATATCCGCGTACCAGTCTGTCGTTTATATATTCCAAAAGGGAATAGAACTGTCTTGGCCTGTAAACAACGACATCCTGTCAGGCATCCTGCTTACTGGACATGGCAGAGAGATGGCAAGGCTATCTATCCATCTCAGAATCGCATCATCATCTCCTCCAACTGTCAAACATCTCTGATTTTGCTCCACGTCACTGCTGAGGATTATGCGGCATATGATTGTCATCTGAGTCTCCCAAAACTACCTTATGAAACTTTTCTTACAGTATATCTTTTGCCGATCTTACCGCCTACTCCCACTCTTTCCCGACGATACCGGCGTGCCCTGCAGAAGCAGACATCACCATCATGCCAAAAATGCACACAAACCACAAAAAGTGGTTCCAAGACTTTATCTACCTTGATTTATCACTCTCATAGACCTGCCTGCAAGACAGATCTTCCAGCCTGCACACACAACGGTACATCCTTCCATCAATGTTTAGGTAAAGATAATATCCACTATTGTTACACTCCGGCAAAATTAGGACCTCTTTATGCTTCTTTGTACATCTATGGCTACAAGGGTGGCCAATGGGACCCTGACAGAGAAAGTCAGTCCGTCTCACCCTCCCTGTTCACAACAGCACAATCTTATGGGGGATACCTTACTCATTCCGATCTCTATGACATTCCTGTTGCTGGAACAATAAAAATCATCACTGCTTGCTTTGATGCCTGCACAGCTATTTCTGCTGGCCAGGGCAGAAGTTCTGCGGGTATTACATGTGGAGATTTCAGGTGGGAACATTCATACTTGACCAATCAAAAATATTTATTTACCATGCGGAAGACAATGAGCACAGGCCACACATCCTTCCAAGACCCTTATGACTATTGGTATACTCATTCCTCTCCTAATACTCCCCCCTCATGGGCAAACTACCTTCCTGTTAATATCAGTCTTGGCGCTTCTTCCACCTCATGCACTCCAGGTACCTGCAACAATGTTTGCCTATCTACCACTACCTCCCATTCAGCCTCTACCAAGTATCTCGGGTTTGGTCTTGGCATCGATGGTAAGGGCACAGATCCTTATGGATATCTCATTATCAAGGTGGAGACTAAGCAAGTACAATTGAAACCTGTGAAGGTGTACTGGGAGTATGAAGAAGAAATAGATAAAATCAATGATCTGCCAGTCCCCCCCCGAGCCCACAACATGTTTGTTCAGTTGGCAGATGCCATCGCCAAGGAACTCCTAATAAAAAACTGTTTTGTTTGCGGAGGCACAAAGATGGGTGATGCCTGGCCTTGGGCAGCATTAGAAGCCAATTATACTGAACTTTTTCTCAATCAAAATAATCTAACCTGGCCTAGCACCCCTACTCCCTTTAACGAAACATGGGTCATCTCTTCATCAATTATAGGGAAAATATGTTTTAATCGTAATCATACCAATGCTAGGGTACCAGTAGGACACTTAATGTGCCTAGGACAATGGACTAACAATGATTGGTGGTCAGCAAACCACACTGAACCTCCAAGACACCTGCAAAACATCACCCGCTTGTCCTTTCTATTGAACCCAGAAAATGACAATATCCCATGGACATCACCGAGCGGTCTATATTGGATTTGTGGTTCATATGCATATAATGTTTTACCTCCAAATTGGTATGGTAGCTGTGTATTGGGAGCAATCCAGCCCTCCTTTTTTCTCTTGCCTATACCACGTAAACAGGTCCTAGGTCTGCCTGTCTATGAGGAAGTTCGCAACACCAGACGAAAAAGAGACCTCACCAACATATATGGGGCTATTAAAGTTGGTAATTGGAAAGATAATGAATGGCCCCCCGAACGAATTATTGCATATTATGATCCTGCTTCTTGGGCCCAGGATGGATCATGGGGTTATCGGACACCTATTTACATGCTAAATCGTATCATTAGGTTACAAGCTGTAGTAGAAATAATTACTAACAAAACAGGGGCTGCTTTGAAAAAATTAGCAACAGAAAGTGCATTGTCTAGAACATACATAATGCAAAATAGATTGGCCCTAGACTACTTATTGGCTAAAGAAGGAGGTGTCTGTGGTAAGTTTAATCTCTCAAATTGTTGTATTCAAATCGATAATAGTGGGGAAGTGGTGGGACAATTGGTACATGATATGGTGAAAATAGCACACGTGCCTGTACAGACTTGGAAAAAATGGGATATAGGAGAAATGTTTGATGGCGTCCTACCAAAATTTCCTGCTTTAAAGGCCATGTTTATTATGGTTGCCATGATTGCTACAGGATGTCTTCTCTTACCTTGTTTGTTACCTGTTTTTATTTCTATGATCAAACGCAGTCTAACTGCTATTGCTGAAGCAAAATCACAAATAACTGTTGAAGCTCTTTTCAAACAATACGCCTATCATCTAATTAGCCAGGAGGACTCTCGCAAATCACCTTTTGAATGCTCCAGTGATTCGGAGACAGAGATAGACTTTCCAGGGAAGCATGATAGGGTGGTACCGGAAGGTATCTCCTCTAGCATGCAGCCTATGGAGTTGAATCCTGTTTAGAATCTGCTCTTTGAATAAAAGAAAAAAGGGTGAGATGAAGCGACACAACACAATCACATATCCTAGTTCCTCCTTAAAACATTAGAAACATCCTAGTTCCTCCTTAAAACACTAACAGCATCCTGCTCATGCGCAATAAACACTCCTAAAAGACAGCGTCCTGTCACGGCGCAGTGAATGAATTATGATTACCTTATATGGCAATACTGTATGTGCTTCCTTGTTCCTGTTTGCGGTGAATGATTTATGATTACCTTATATGGAAAAATTAATGTACTTCCTTGTTCCGGTTTTATAAGCTCAATAAAAGGCGTTGCAGCACTGCTAGCCGGGGTTGGAGCCAGAACATCCATGCTGTCTCCACCCGTGCAGCGTGTACTTCGCCACCTTGAACAAACCTGCATGAGAAGTGTGCTAATTGAATTCCTCACTCTTGCGAGAGTCCCGCTAACCATGTACCCTAGACAGCATTGCCCGGGCGAACTGCGACCTGTCCTCCCTCACCCCTGTGGGGGTCCCATATCCAGGATTGGATTCTTCGCCCTTGCGAGGGCCCCGCCCCTTCCTCACCCTTGCGAGGGTCCCTTATTCAGGATCAGGACGCGACAAAAAGAAAAAAGAAATAAAGTAAAATAAGAGGGGTAGGTGAACATTTATAAATACAGAAATAGTTCAATAATTCAATGTTTCATTACATTTAATATGCTAATTAAAGACTTGAATCTTTTTTGTAGGAATATTATGTAGACTTTAATTTTAGATTTTAGGTCAGAAATGTAACTTACAAGTTGAAGAATGTCCTCATCTTTTGGCATAACACTGAGTTCCAACTCATCATCACTGTGGGAAAAATAAACACACAACTTTATTATCAAGGAAATAAATTAATATATTAACAATTTGAGAAGGAATTTCAATTCTAGCCATAAAATAGAAATATTAATAACTTTAATAACTATTTTTTCAAAAAATCCAGAGAATATAACAAAAACTCAGCACAGAATATAAATATTTATTTTTCTTAACACTATTTGCTATGAGTCATTGATATTTCTTAAAGCATAACCCATGCATTCATTTTCAAAATTACCTACATGCAGATAATTTATTATACAAAAATAAATGATGAAACTAATGTATTCCTGCCACTTAGAAAAATAAATTTATTTAATTAAATTAAAAGAAGAAAACATTTAGGTATCTCCTGTTCATGCTGTAGTTTCCAGTGTAAACACAAGTAGTCCTTGACTTACCACAACAACTGATCCCAAAATTTCTGTTGCTAAATTAGAAAATCCTTAAGTGAGTTCTGCCCCATTTTATGACCTTTCTTGCTTGCCATGATCGTTAAGTGAATCACTGTGGTTGTTAAGTTAGTAACACTAGCAGGATTCCATGAATTGGGCTTCCCCATTGGCTTTGCTTCTCAGAAGGTTGCAAAAGGGGATCCTATGACCCTGGGATGCTGCAACGGTCATAAATAGGAACCAGTTGCAAAGCATCTGAATTTAGATCACATAACCACGGGAATGTTGCAACAGTCGTAAGTGTGAAAAAGAGTAATGTCACTTTGAATGGTCACTAAATGGCTGTAAGTCGAGGACTACCTATAAGAAGGCATGAGGCAGGGACAAATCCTAGGAAAATGTGCCTCTGTTGTTTCATCTTCAATCTCCATATGGAATAATATGGATTTCCAAGGAGCTCTTTTAATGATTCAAAGAGAGCTTCTGTGCTTGGATTGCCACATTGCAAAACATCTCTTTCAAAAGATTTGATCAATTCCAGAAACAGTAATATTACACATACAGATCAGACATAGGGAATATAAGAATATAATAGTAAAAAGTACTCGTAGGATTTTAGCTAAAATTGGCAGTTTTGCAGATCAGACTGTCATAAACTGTCCCAATATCAATTACAAAAAAGGACATGTACATTAGTTACTGACTTGATTGATGCCACCTTCTTAATATCAATACAATCTAAAATTTAACTTTCCAATGTAATTTTTAAAGAAATCCATTAAACTAAAATTTTCTAAATGTTCTTTTTGCAGAAGTTTTTCTAGCAATAAATTTTTGCAAATTACCGTATATACTCGAGTATAAGTCGACCCGAATATAAGCCGAGGCACCCAATTTTACCACAAAAAACTGGGAAAACTTATTGACTCGAATATAAGTCGAGGGTGGGAAATGCAGCAGCTACTGGTAAATTTCAAAAATAAAAACAGATACCAATAAAATTACATTAATTGAGGCATCAGTAGGTTAAATGTTTTTGAATATTTATTTCAAAGAAAAACAGTAAACTAGTTCTGTAAGTGGAAAAGAGAGCCAACAAAACCAATATGGTATCAACAATAACTTTAAAAGTACAAAAACCTTAGCTCAATCAGCAACCAAGCTAAAACACAAGAGTTAAAATCCTTCAAAACTGGATTCCTCCTCATCATCTGTATGTCCAAACAGAGTCACTCTCTCCCTTGCAAGAAAAAAGCATGTGTATGTGCTGCATGTACATTCTGTTTTGGAGAGCCACCATCTTTTTCACAACTCTCCCTCATGTCTCCATTGCATGTGCACACATGCCATGGCTCAGTAGTAGGTCAACATACAGATGTCACACAAGGTTCCCTCCTCAAAAGGAACATCCAACCTTTCTTGAGAAGTACAAACTTCATCTGTTCAGGATTGTGGTGACAAAGGTGAAGGAGGATGGGGATGAGAGAAGGGAAGGGAAGAAAAGATCATTGACAGGGAGAAAAACCTGGAAGTGTGAGCCCTCGAGTTTCCTTACGGAAGACCAGACAACAAGGGGAGAGGAGAGGAGGAGGAGGAGGAGGAGGAGGAGGAGGAGGAGGAGGAGGAGGAGGAGGAGGAGGAGGAGGAGGAGGAGGAGGAGGAGGAGGAGGAGAGTTAAAAAAAAAGAGTGGGAAGCCAACTCACGTGTGCCATCAAAGCAGGTTGCTATGGTATCCAGGAAGGTGTTTTGAGGAGCCAGGAGGCCCCTCATCACCGGCATTTTAAGACTTGCTCAAGGACATCGCCATCGTCCAGTTGGAAGGGGGAAAAAAACCCAGAGGTATCTGAGAAGGACGGGAGCCGAGATGGGGCCCTTCGCTTCCTCTCCCCAAGACAGGCCAGGGGGAAGCGGGGCTTTCTCCGCCTGCTGCTGCCAGAGGGGTGCGGGGGTGGGGAGTGCGGGAAAAGGGGGTTCGTGCCAAGGCTCCGCAAGCCACCGTCGTCTCCTCCAGACGAGCACCGTGACGGGAGGCGATCGCAGCCGCGACGGCAGAGACCGCGAGGTCAGACAGAGACGAGGGGCGCCCCCGAAGAGCTCCGACTGCAGCAAAGGCGAGTGGCCACCACTTCCCCGGTGCGCGGCAGCGGGGCAACTCCTGGCGCAGACTGGCCCGAAGTCCGACGTGACTCGCTGAGCCCTGCAAACGGCTGACCAAAAGCCGAGAGGAGGACGCCTGGGCGGCTGCCACCCCTGGATCCTAACTGGAAAGACCCCATTGCCGCCGCCGCCTCCCGCTCAGGCAGGGTCCCCATTCCCCTGGCCAGCCAGGGGCACAGCCGCTTCCCACTCCCGAACAGCCCGGGAGCCGCTAGTCAGCCTCACTCAGCACCCGGGGCGGCATTGCAGGCGCAGCCTTTTGCAGAGCCGAGCGGGCCGCATCTCACCTCCTTCTCTCGCTCTTCTTGCAAAGCGCCGCCGAGCTCCAAGAGCGGCTCCTTTACCCAACAGTAACTTTCAAGTTGAGGATGCTGGGTGCTGCTGCTGCCGCTGCTGCTCCTCAGGGCTCTTGAAGCTAATCCTGGTTTGTTCGTTCCCGTTCATTGGAAAGGAGAAAATAAAAGACAGCAGGGAGGGAGGGGGGCACAAAGCAGCCCAAACGCGTAGCAGTGGAAGGAAGGCTGGTGCGAAGAAGGGAGACACACACACACACACACACACACACACACACAGAGACAGACAGACTGACAGACACACACACACACACACACTCACTTCGCCACTTTGCACCTTGCAAATGCAAAATCCCGGGGTTTTTGCATTTGCAAGGTGCAAAGCGGCGGGGGCGGATCCCGCGTGCTGGAAAGGGCTTGACTGTATTACGGGGAGAGAGAGAGAGAGAGGGAGAGATCATAAGAACGGCTCTTGTTTTTTTTTTGCAAGGGAGAGAGCCTTGCTTTTTTCTTGCAAGGGAGAGAGCCGCCACTACCACCTCCTCCTCCCCCTCCTCCCGAGTGAGTCTCCCCCTCAGTTTCCCCTGAAGGATCTTCCGTCGCTTTTGCCTTCTCCCTACATCTTCCCTCTGTTAAAATCCCCCCCACACACACACACTTATTTTCGGTCGGACAGATTTCGTGTCTGAGCATTCTCACATGGCGGTGGGTCATTTTTTTTTCAGAGGGGAATCTGACTCGAGTATAAGCCGAGGGCGTTTTTTCAGCACAAAAAATGGGCTGAAAAACTCGGCTTATACTCGAGTATATACGGTAATTTCACTGCAGTAGCATTTTCAATAGTTTTATGTTTCCAAAACTTTATAGAAATGTTGTTTGTTTTCTTAATGCTACTAATAATTTGTGAATGCTTTAAAAATGTTTAAATTAAGATGTGAATTACTGAATGAAAGTTAGATCTTGCATAATAAATTTTTTTTAAAGAATCCTATGTAAACTGCTGATCAAACACAAGATTTGATTTTAGTTTCACATCTGCTGCCTTAAATTGATTGATGTAAAAAGAGGTTGAAGAAAAATGCAATGACTGTCTTAGAAGAAAAGAATCCTACATGCTTTAATAAAAAATAGAATAGACTTCAAAAAAGTAGAAGACAGTTACAAATTAATCTCTAAATCCTGACACTGTATCTTCTTTTAATCCATGCTTGATTCATTATATTATTTTATGAAATTCTCAAAATTATACAAGGAATTCAAGATGTATTTTATATATTTTTTAAAAAATCTGCACATTATTCCAAAAGTAAACAGTATATGTATTTTTGCACTATAAAACTACAAAATGTATTTGAGAACTTATAACAGAATACTTCTTAATATAAATGTTTCAAATACTTGTACATGGACTTTTAACGTTAAAAAAATTTGGTTGTCACTGAAGGTTGATTTTTCTACTACCATAAAATTTGCAGTTTCTTTTTGGGAATACAGAGGGTGCTAAAGAAGAGGTAGGGGCTTGTGATCTTCTGGTTACTGTCAGACTTTTTGGCAATTCTATTAGAGTTGATTGGAAAATGAGGATCAGCAACATCTGGAAGTTAATGTTTCTGGCCTTGTTTCTGGCATTATGTCATTGGGCTAAAAAAAAAATATCAACTGACGTAATAAATAAATCCCAAGTGCTAATATTTAGAACAAAATAGACCCACACTTACAAAGGATTAAATTAATTCCAGCTATCTAGTCATGTTTTAGGAACACCAAATCCCAGTCAACTGTTCTTTTTTTGCTTATAGAGACTTACAAGAAATAGAGGCGGAAAGAACAGGTTGAATTCAATCCCCAAACATCTTGCCTGGCCATTCAGAAAGGAGTTAATAATAAAGCATGCTGGTATTTCCAGGGAGAAGAGTCTAGTGGTAGGTTACCAAGCATTTTCTGAATGAACATGTAGATAATCCTTGTGACTGAGCAGTTGTTCAGCAGCCATTCAAAGTTATGATAGCACACATTCTTATAATTGCAGCCATCAGAGTATCCTTCTAATCACAAACTGCAATTTGAGCACTTGATAACTGGCTCATAATTATGACAGCTGCAACATCTCAGAGTCACACGATCACCTTCACTGCTGGCCTCCATCAAGCAAAGTCAATGGTGAAGTCAGCAGGGAATCACAAATAACAATCATGTGATTGCAGAATATCACGCTTGTACAGGATTCATCTAGTGATGGCAGTTAGAACTGCCACAATTGCTATTGTAAGTTGGCATGATCAAGTGACATTGTACTTTACAATTGTGTTGCTTAGTGATGGAATTCCTGGTCCCAATTGTGGTTGATAAACAAGGATATATATTCTTGAAGAATGACTTTTGACCCAACTAGTATGATTGTCCGTTAGCAAACCAAACATAATAAAACTTCACTTGGCTAGTTAATGACTGGATTATATTATGGAAAGAAACCTATAAACTCTGGTGTAAAGTGCAGTGAAATTCATTTCAGAATTATTTTCATTCTTGTAAATGTTATCAACAAGAAAAACTAGATTGAAACTACAAGAGGAGAAAACCTAGATGTTTTAAACCATTCACCTTCTTTCATTAACAATTTGACTTTGAAGTTTAATTATAGTTCATCATATCACAGAACAAAACGTATTTCATAAATCCCTTTCAAAGATATATAAAAATATATGAAATATTTGAAATGAAAATTCAAATTATATTTTAAAATAAATGCTTTACCTGTTCTGAATTAAAGCAATTACTTGAGAAAATGTCTTTCCTTTGACACTTTCTCTATTAACTTTTATAATTCTGTCACCTACAGATAAAAAAAGGAAACAAAGTCATTCTTTTCTTGATTTAAAGCTGACACAATTTTTTTTAAAAGTGGGGAATTAAAAACAATTCTAATTTTTTTCTTTACAACTACTATAACACCAGAATTTGGAAGAAGAATCTTGGCAACCGGACTTCCAAGGTTGCTATGACTCAGCTTCCAAACAACTGTACCTGGATCACTGACAATCTTCCACACCATAACTAGGATTATTCTAATAATATTAGGTATGTTATCATGGATGAAATCTACAAGTGTGGAACTCATTTATTATTCCAGATCTCATGGCATTTATAGACATGGATCCAGGGGTGGGTTTCTACCGGTTCTGTCCACCTCTGTAGAACTGGTAGCGCTAAAGAGCAGCAGACAAAGCACCAGTTCTATGTCTCCTGATGCTTTTGCCCACCCCGCCCACCTGGGCTCTTACCTGATCTTTATTTCCTGATTTTTCAACTTCAGCTGCCGAATGAGACACAGTTGCAGTTAGAAAAGCAAGAAAAGAGGGCTGTTTCAAAGGCTGCTTCTCTGCAGGCAGCTGCTGATAACGATTTACAGGCCCGCGGCTCGCAGCCTGCAGGGAAGCTCATAAATCCCGAACCGGTAGTTAACCCAGTCGTATCCCACCCCTGCATGAATCTAATAATATGGAAATATATAATAACTTCTTGCTGCTTTCTAGTAATATATGAAGTGGTTATGGTTTTCAAAGCTCATTAATTCTTTTAAAAATCCACCTACAAAAATTAGCCATAAATTATTAAAACTGCTCAGGAAGAATTAGCTAGATATCTCTATTATCCAAGTGTTTTTTTATTGTTCAGAGACAAATACTGAAAAAAAAAAAATCTATTCATGATATTCCATTAAACCTCAATTTAATGAACTAATGGAGATGAAGGAATTTCCACCATAGCCAAATGAGCACTAAATTGTTAATGCACGTGTAAAACATATAAAATGTAGTTCATATATATAAAATGTCTGAGAGTCATCAAGACTGATTTGCCAAACAATGAAGTTTGGCACAAAGTTTAAATTTGCCTATTGAATTGTTATGTGTAAAATCCTATTCCAGCCAAATTCAGAGATATGATTACTATATGAAGAGAAGTGAAAGATACCTGTGGATAATCCAGCTTCAAAAGCAGGTCTTCCTTCTCTAACTTTTTTAACAAATATGGTATCCACTACCTCAGGCTTCTTTCTTGTTTTCCCTAAAAGATAAGTGGAATATAAATATTGAGACCATGAAATATTTCATAGATACATAGAAAGTCCTTGTAAAAAGTCAACATTTCATTACTGAAAAATTAATAGTTTTATCTGCATTTTGCAGAGAATTATTATTCAAATTTTGAATTATTAGTTTCAATGTAGTATCTAGCGTTATAAACTTTTTATCCACATTCTTCACAAACTGTGTAATATGTGGTAGATATCTAAATAGCTTAGTCTGGTGGTAATTATGATGATTTTCTGAAATAGCTCGAATAACTTTGTGGATTTCTTGATGTTTACGTATAGCTAAAAACAAATAACAATCTTGAACAGCTGGGTATTTGCAGCCCTATTACTAATAGCAATAGTAGTAATAGCAGCAGTCTTTCCAACAAGGCACATAACAATAAAAGCACACCTAGCTGAACAGTAAAGCTGAAAGACAGAAATTAACACACACACCCCATTATAATTGAAAAATACAAACTGTATTTTATAGTGATGTGTAATAGATGAATTTACGTCCTTCTAGAAAGACTCTATTTTTCTTTTGAAAAATTATATCTTTATTTATAATTATATTTATTTATTATCAAAAATAAATTTACTAATTAAGAACAACTTTCTTATGGTCATCCCTAAAGCATAAATAAAATGAAGTAAATTCCAGTGTAGGAATAGGTCACCTCTGCTTCACCTAGTGAAGCGAAAACATATAGAGAATAACTTTTCTGATAAATGTTTAATTAAGTAATAAACTTGCAAAAACTCATCTAACTCAGCTAATAACTGGAATTAATGAAATTAATGAAAGTTTAAAAAGGGAAAAGGGGAAAAGAAAAGGTGGAACGTGGAAACAGAACTGAGCCCGCCACTTAATGGCAAAGGGAAAATTTCAGTGACTCGTTGAAAAGTCTTTTTAAAATTGGAATTTGAAAGGAAACAAAAGGAATTCCATTATAATAAAATAAAAACCCTGAAAAGTGAAATATTAGAATATTACAAGGGAAAAAAGATACATGAAGAAATTGCCCTTGGATTATTTGGTGACTTTGGGAAAAAGTTGGAAAAGAAATCAACAGAAGGAAGCTGGCAACAAAGATTTACGGACACTGACTGTTGAAATTTAATATAAAGGACGCTGGTTACAATAAACTACTAGACAATTGGATTGGACATAAATATTAAAGAAAGGAAAATAAAAGAAGAAGTAGTGTACAAAATGGGAAAATGTGTGTGGAAATAAAATTGGAACAACAAAATAGGAAGAAAATGATGAAAGAAAGCTTGGAAATGTACAGCATTATACTACAAAAATTAAAAATGGTAATGCAGATTAAAGAAGAACAAAGAGAAACAGAGGGGGAGGAGTGAAATAAAGAGGAAACCAGCCCTAAAGAACAAGTGGAACAACATTAAAAAAGGAAAAAAAGAATTAAAGTTAAAAATGTGAGGTTTGATGTGATAATTAAAGGGGGAATTGTTTGGAAAATTAAACAAAGGAAAAGGAAACAGTAGAAGAGGAAATTACAGAGGAGAAATCAAGAGAGGGAGGGGGATAAAATAAATAATTGGAATAAGAAATGGAGAGAAA
>JAUCBL010000328.1:38606-93606 GCA_033807585.1 Hydrophis major
CCAAGAACACTAGATTAAATTGCAAGGAAATAATCAAAAACAAAAAGTCTCCGAACACAAACCAAGATCATCCAAACGTCCACAAGGCTTGAGTGCAAAAACGTCTTTGCTTCCTGCAAAGAACTCTGGTTTCTCAGCTGGCTTTTATCTCTTAAGGGAGGGGCCATCACCTTGCAGCCTTACTCCCGAGTTGCCCATGCTGCTGCTCTTCCCTTCAAGCGGCCCTGTGCTCACATGCTCCTCGGGGTCCTCTTCCTCACTGCTTCCTCACTGCTGTCAGCCTCCACAATCTCCGAAGGCAGCACTCCACTCCCTGATGGTCCTGGCCCCATCCCTGCATCCCACGCAGGCCCCTCATCCGAGTCCTCACTCTCCAAGGCCTCAGCCGTCTGCACCTGCTGCCAGCGAATCACAACAGGAATGGGGTGAATCCCTCTGCACAATTCCTCTGTTTTCAGCCCCATTTTTAGAAGAAAAAAAAAACAGGCATTGCTGTGTCCATGGTGAGAATCCAGAGAATAGAGAACATAGACTAAGAAAGTTGGAAAGAATCTTGGTAGTCCTTGGATCAACTCTGCTTGTGAAGAACCGGTAAGTGTCACACAGAGGATTGTCAATAATCTTTACTGCACCTCCTTTGATATTATTCTGACGGTGCTCATCAAGAGACTGAGTACGCATAATAGCAGAGTAACAGAGTTGGAAGGGACATTGGAGGTCTTCTAGTTCACCCTCTGCTCAAGAAGAAGCCCCTGTAAGAAGTCCTTCTCCCCATAAAGATGCATCCATCTGGAGTAGACTGCGTTTTTTTCTCTGAATAGGTGGGTGTATGAATAATTTTGTATTTATTTATTTATCTGGTCATGTTTATGTAGTGTAAAATTGGAGGTGGTTACCCTTTAAGAGCTGTATACAATTAAATTTCATTTTTAATGGATGCCAGTTTGTGTACATTCAAAGTGACAATGAAGTTATTCTGTTCTGTTCTATTCATTCTGAATTCTCTCTTCTCTTCTCTTCTTTATTCTATTCTATTCATTCTGAATTCTCTATTCTATTTCTATTCTATTTTTCTCTACTATTTTCTTCTTTCTTCTATTCATTCTGAGTTTTCTATTCTATTCTATTCTTCTCTACTCTGTTCTATTCTATTCTTGATTTAATTCTATTCTATTCATTCTGAATTCTCTATTCTATTCTATTCTATTCTATTCTTCTCTACTCTACTCTGTTCTATTCTATTCTTTATTTAATTCTATTCTATTCATTCTGAATTCGCTATTCTATTCTATTCTATTCTATTCTATTCTATTCTATTCTATTCTATTCTATTCTATTCCTGTCCTGTCCTGTCCTATCCTATCCTATCCTATCCTATCCTATCCTATCCTATCCTACCCTATCCTATCCTATTCTCTGCCTCCTGACATTGACAGCTGATTGGCTAGGTCTCCTTTGGTTGCCCTGCACAGGAGAACGGAGCTGGAAAGCAGGTCAATGGGGTGGGGAGGGATGGAGATTTTTCAGTATCCTTCCCCTGCCACGCCCTCAGGATCAGTAGTAATTTTTTTTGAATCCCACCACTGATTCTGTTCTATTCTGCTCTTACCTACTCTACCCTACCCTATTCTAGGGATGTCCAACCTTGGGGACTTTTAAGACTTGTAGACAATACCAGCTGGGGAATTCTGGGAGTTGAAGCCCACAAGTCTTGAAGTTCCCAAGGTTGGACACTCCTGCCCTAAACCATTCCAGAGAAATGGAGTCCAATCTTTTCTTGAAGGCCTCCAGCGATGGAGCATGCCCAGCTTCAACGTTCAGCCCTCGAGTCTTTAAAGTCTTGGGTTTATGGGCAGCTGTCCATGGAGAACATTTCTGAGTTTTTATATCTTTCATGGAGATGCCAGGGGCTGAAAGAAGAAAAGACCAGCGGTCTCCAGATCTGGGTTGAAGTGGAGAATGTCACCCAAGGAAGATCTTTGTGAAGTAAAAGGACGCCCTCAGCTCTTTGTGGAAGGATTTGCTCTGTGTCAACAATGTGGTCAGCAAATCATGGCCTTTCCCCATGGCAACATCATCTGAATGCCAGGCTCGGTTGACTGTGGTTTTATGGCTGGGTAGCGTTGATTTCCTCTGCAGGCTAATAGAAGATCAGGCTTGACGGCGTGGTGGGTGTAATAGCATCAGAGTTGACCACAAACTAATAGCTGAGGGAAACTACAGGCCAGGGACCTGAGTAATTCGAGGGTTTCACCTTCAGCCTTTGCCAGAAGAAGCTGGAGGAACATAAAATGGGGGAGCAATGCATCTCAAGGGCTGAAAGTTGGTTTTTAAGCAACATGCCAGAGGCTAATCCTGGACAAAAAAAAACCCAGCGATGTATTCAAATCTACATGTAGGTGACATAAAGTTCATAGTGTCCTGGAATCTGAGAGGAGGGACGCCCTGTCTAGTGCAGGAATCCATGCTCAAGAAACAGGGGTCTCCAAATGTGGCCACTTTAAGACTGGCGGATTTTAACTCCCAGCAAACAACAATTCTTCTTCTTCTTCTTCTTCTTCTTCTTCTTCTTCTTCTTCTTCTTCTTCTTCTTCTTCTTCTTCTTCTTCTTCTTCTTCTTCTTCTTCTTCTTCTTCTTCTTCTCCTTCTCCTTCTCCTTCTCCTCCTCCTCCTCCTCCTCCTCCTCCTCTTCCTCTTCCTCTTCTTTTTCTCCTCCTCCTCCTCTTCCTCCTCCTCCTCCTCTTCTTCTTCTTCTTCTTCTTCTTCTTCTTCTTCTTCTTCTTCTTCTTCTTCTTCTTCTTCTTCTCCTTCTCCTCCTCCTCCTCCTCTTCCTCTTCCTCTTCCTCTTCCTCTTCCTCTTCTTTTTCTCCTCCTCCTCCTCTTCCTCCTCCTCCTCCCTTCTTCTTCTTCTTCTTCTTCTTCTTCTTCTTCTTCTTCTTCTTCTTCTTCTTCTTCTTCTTCTTCTTCCTCCTCTTCCTCCTCCTCTCACTTTCTCCTCCTCCACCACCTCTTCTTCTTCCTCTTCCACCTCTTCTTCTTCTTATGCCTCCTCTTCTTCTTCCTCCCCCTCTCTTTTTCTCCTCTTCCTCCTCCTCCTCTTCTTCTTCCTCCTCCTCCTTTTCCCCTCCTCCTCCACCTCTTTTTCTTCTACTTCCTCCTCCTCCTCTTCTTTTCTCCTTCACCTTCTTTTCTCCTCCACCTCTTCCTCCTCCTCCTCTCCTTTTCTCCTCCTCCTCCTCCTCTTCCTGGGGAATTCTGGGAGCTGAAGATGAGGCTCCTGTGACCCCAGGATGCTGCCACCATCATAAGTCCATGCCATTTGCCCAGCTTCTGGATTTTGATCATGCAACCGTGAGGATGCTATAACAGGCGTAAGTGTGAAAAACGGTCATAACTGCCTTTTTTTCAGCGCCATCATAACTTTGAATGGTCACTAAAGGAATGGTTGCAAGTTGAGGACTAATTCTGTTTGACCAAAAGTATTTCATCAAGCCTTCAGCAATGTTTCAACAGGCGTAGCCACCGTTGAACAGGTCGATTCTATTGTTGTGGTCCGTGAGCTGCCTGTGGAGCTGATAGCAGAGTCGGACAATGGGGACGAACTTGGGCCAGTCCTGGGGAGGGCTCAGACGAGGGTCCTGCATCCGACATAGAGATGGGGACAGGGCCATCGGAGAGTTATGTGCGGACTCCGGAGCCTCCAGAATCTGACATCAGTGAGGCAGAGGAGCAGGGGGAGCCTGTTTCCAGTGTGCACATGCACAGAACTGCCAGAAGACAAAAACAGTTAAGACAAAAGGGGCAACTTGGAGGTAAGGCTTGGAGATGATTGGCCCCTCCCATGAGACATAAAGGGACAGGAGCCTTTGCAGGAAGCAACTTTTGTTTGTTCTGGTTGGTTTAAAATCTGAAGCTCCGTGTTGACTTTGTGCTCCATTTGGTCCTGTAGCTAATGGGCAATTTATTCCTTGGCAGCATTTCCAGGGAGATAAAGGTGGGTGCTTATCAGCCTTATCCCGAAGGAATGTGGCAGAACTTATGTTGGACGATTCACAAACTGTTTGGGACTCATTACAGGCTGTGAATGCATCTAATTCACAGTCGTTGAATTATTTAAAAAAATGGTTTTTGAGAATAGCGTGTGATTGTTACTATCTCAGGAAACCTTGGTCAGAATATTTATACTCAAGGTGTTCTCCCTAAAACTTTTGGAAAAAAAATATCTCTCATCAAAGGTTAAAGTTAGCAAATAAGATGGCTTTTACTACAGATCATTACCTGGTTAAACTCCAGAAAAAGAAATAGAAAAAAAAAAAAGAATAAAAGGAAATGGTCAAAACTGCTCAGGGATGGAGCAATGAGATCTTCAGGAATTATCTGGGCCAGAACAAGATGATTCAATTCTGAAAGGTGAGGAAATGGAAGAGTGTAAACGACATTGAATTATCCATGGTAGTGGATAGGCAAATGGATTGCAAAAGAGCTTTAAATGTTCATCTTCGGGGAGGTTCAGCAGGCAAGAAATTTCAAATTATTAAGCAGACCACGAAGTGGTCACCATTGCTGAAATTCTCATTTGACTGAACATAATTTCAGCTCAGCCTTATTTGCATATGTGCCTCTTCTTCCAAGGCCCGGAGACTAAAACATATCAAGAACGGCTGCAGGGTTTGGGTTTGGCTAGTCTAAAGAAAAGAAGAATTAAGGGTGGCATGATAGCAGTCTTCCAGTAGTTGAGAGATATTAGTACCTCCTTTGTCCTTGAAGAGGCTGGACAGTCATACAGTGGCAGAGGGCCTCCTGGTTGGACTAGAAGACCTCCAAGGTCCCTTCCAACTCTATTATCCTGTTATCTTGCAGACACATCTCATGACTTTGTTCTCCATCATAGTTTGACCCTCACGTCTTCTCCAGGTTTCAAAGGAGCCTATGGCACCAAACTAGTGAAGTGTTCATACCACTTTATTAGGCCGTGGTAAGGCCACACTCGGAATATTGGCATCCACTTTTGGTGCACTGTGGTGTAAAAAAAGATGTGGAGACTCTGGAAAGAGTGCAGAGAAGAGCAACAAAGAGGATTAGAGGACTGGAGGCTCAGACATACGAAGAACGGTAGCAAGGAATTGGGTACGTCTAGTTTAATGAAGAGAAGGACTGAGGGAGACAGGAGAGCAGTCTTCCAATCTCTCAGGGGCTGCCCCAAAGAAAAGGGAGTCAAGCTATTCTCCAAAGCACCAGAGGACAGGACAAGAAGCAATGGGTGGAAATTAATGAAGGAGAGAAGCAACCCAGAACTAAGGAGAAATTTCCTGACAGTGAGAACAATTAACCAGTGGAACTGCTTGCCACAAGAAATTGCAAATGCTCCAACTCTGGAAATTTTTAAGAAGAGATTAGATGTGGTGTGGACGGCTGAGGACTCGGAGAGTGAGGACTCGGATGAGGGGCCTGCATGTGATGCAGGGATGGGGCCAGGACTATCGGAGAGTGGTGGGCACTGCCTTCGGAGATGGTGGAGGCTGGCAGCAGCAAGGAAGAGTCCCCCGAGGAGCCTGTGCTCAGTGGACGTGTGTGCCAGGGCTGCTCGAAGGAAAGAGCAGCAGCAGCAGCATGGGCGTTTCAGGAGTAAGGCTGCGGGATAATGGCCCCTCCCATAAGGGATAAAAGCCAGCCTTCGGGGATGTGTTCTTTGCAGGAAGCAAAGAAGTTCTTTCGACTCAGAGTCCTCATTGAAGCCCTGCGAACTCCTGTTTCTTTTTGAAAATTCTGTGGGTGGATCTTTAATCAGGAATTAGTCTTCTGTTCTTGGCAGCCTTTTTGCAATCTTGCTTTTGATATCGGACAATTAGATTTAAATGGCTGGAAACACCCTGAATTCCCAGCGCCGCATTAAAGAAGGTTTGCTTTTATACACAGTGTGTGTTTGTTTCATTTGAACAAAGCTTGGGTCAGAACAGGCAAGGAGGTTGGACTAGAAGACCTCCAAGGTCCCTTCCAACTCCTGTTCTTCTATTCCGGTGCTAACCCCACCCAACCTGGCCAGGCTAAGGACCCTCCCGGTGCTCTGGAGGCCAGGGATCCTCTCCTTCTCTCCTCCTCCCTCTCCTGTTTCTCCATGACTGAGCGCTCTAAATGCCCACTGCGAAATACGGACAATCTCGGCGTGCATGAAATCCCCGGCGTCTCCTTAATTGCAGCCTTCATCTCCATCCTGATCTAATAATAATGCAATTGGTAGCACCAGGCAGTTTTCGAACAGTTAACTACCCATGCCTGCCTCAGCCCATTAGCCACACAAATTCTGGCCATTAGTTCCATCCAGAAGAGATTTTTTTTTTTCCTGGCCTGGCTAGGAAGGGAGAAGGCAGGCTGAGCCTCCATCAGGGTCATTTGAAGCCTGCTCCCCCCGAATCTCCTCCTTCACTCTTTTCGCCTCCCTTCCTCACATATGGACAGAAATCCCTTCTTCATGATTTGCTTCCAGGGATCAGGGTCAGAGTAGAGCCGGAAAGGTCCTTGGAGGTCTCCTAGTCCAGCCCGCCCTGCTCAAGCGGGAGGCCCTAAGACCAGAGGTCTCCAAACTTGGCCACTTTAAGACTTGTGGACTTCAACTCCCAGAATTCTCCAGCCAGCTAACTAAAAGCTGAGGGAAACTACAGGCCAGGGACCTGAGCAATTCGAGGGTTTCACCTTCAGCGTTTGCCAGAAGAAGCTGGAGGAACATAAAATGGGGGAGCAATGCATCTCAAGGGCTGAAAGTTGGTTTTTAAGCAACATGCCAGAGGCTAATCCTGGACAAAAAAAAACCCAGCGATGTATTCAAATCTACGTGTAGGTGACATAAAGTTCATAGTGTCCTGGAATCTGAGAGGAGGGTCGCCCTGTCTAGTGCAGGAATCCATGCTCAAGAAACAGGGGTCTCCAAATGTGGCCACTTTAAGACTGGTGGATTTTAACTCCCAGCAAACAACAATTCTTCTTCTTCTTCTTCTTCTTCTTCTTCTTCTTCTTCTTCTTCTTCTTCTTCTTCTTCTTCTTCTTCTTCTTCTTCTTCTTCTTCTTCTTCTTCTTCTTCTTCTTCTTCTTCTTCTTCTTCTTCTTCTTCTTCTTCTTCTTCTTCTTCTTCTTCTTCTTCTTCTTCTTCTTCTTCTCCCTCTCCTCCTCCTCCTCCTCCTCCTCTTCTTCTTCTTCTTCTTCTTCTTCTTCTTCTCCTTCTTCTTCTCCTCCTCTTCTTCTTCTTCTTCTTCTTCTTCTTCTTCTTCTTCTTCTTCTTCTTCTTCCTCTCCTCCTCCTCCTCCTCCTCCTCCTCCTCTTCTTCTTCTTCTTCTTCTTCCTCTCCTCCTCCTCCTCCTCCTCCTCCTCCTCCTCCTCCTCCTCCTCCTCCTCCTCCTCCTCCTCTCCTCCTCCTCCTCTTCTTCTTCTTCTTCTTCTTCTTCTTCTTCTTCTTCTTCTTCTTCTTCTTCTTCTTCTTCTCCTCCTCCTCCTCCTCCTCCTCCTTCTCCTCCTGCTCCTCCTCCTTCCTCTACTTCTTCCTCCTCCTCCTCATTTTCTCCTTCTCTTCTCCTCTACCTCTTCTTCTTCCTCCTCTTCCTCCTCCTCTCACTTTCTCCTCCTCCTCCACCTCTTATTCCTTTTCCTCCTCCACCATCACTTCTTCTTATTCCTCCTCCTCTTCTCCTCCTCCTCCTCCTCCTCTTCTTCTTCCTCCTTCTCCTCTCCTCCTCCTCCTCCTCTTCTTCTTCTTCTTCTTCGTCATCCACCTCCTCCTCTCCTTTTCTCCTTCTCTTCCTTCTCCTCCTCCTATCCTTTTCTCCTCCTCCTCCTCCTCCTGAGGCTGCAACTGTCATAAGCCTATGCCATTTGCCCAGCCTCTGGATTTTGATCATACGACCGTGAGGATGCTATGATGGTCATAAGTGTGAAAAATTGTCATAAGTCCCTTTTTTTCAGTGCCGTCAAATTCTGGGAGTTGAAGTCCACAAGTCTTAAAGTTGCCAAGTTTGAAGACCCCTGCTATAGACCGTTTCAGACAAGTGGCTGTCCAGTCTCTTCTTAAAACCCTCCAATGTCGGAGCACCCACAACTTCTGGTGGCAAGCAGTTCCACCGGTTCATTGTCCTCACTGTCAGGAAATTCCTCCTTAATTCCAGGTTGCTTTTCTCCTTGATGAGTTTCCATCCATCGTTTCTTGTCTTCCTTCTGATGCTTTGGGAAATAAGTTGAGCCCCTCCTCTTTGGGGCAGCCCCTCCAACAGGGGAAGACTGCTATCATGTCCCCCCCCAGTTCTCTCTTATCTCTAGACTAGCCAAACTCAAATCCTTCAAACATTCTTCATAGGTTTTAGCCTCCAGGCCTTTAATCATCTTAGTGATTAAATCGAATTAAATTGGTGCTTGTTTGTTTTTCCATTTGGAGAAGAATGTCGGTTCCATTCTTCTAATGGCCAAGCATGGTTTACGCCAAGGATGTCCAACCTTGCTCATTATAAGACTGGTGGACTTCAACACCCAGAAATCTCCAGGTTGAGACAGTCAGTAAGTAAGATCCAGAGGGTGTGATGACCCAGAGTATATCAGGAATATAACAAAACCCAAAACGTAACCAGAAGTCCTTTAATGCTTTCAACTTGGCTTCACTGTTTAACTGTTCGCAGCGGAGGAGTCAACTATTTTCAAAATAACATTTCAAAGGAAAGAAACAGTTCAAGTTCAAAGAGCCGATAACGAACCAAAAACCAAAAACAAACAGCATTGAATAAAGGATAGATAATTGCCAACTCCAGGAAGATAACCAGGTACAGTCCGTTGGAAGAACACCAACCAAGATAAACCTTCTTTAGGAATAAAGCACTAATTTGTCTCCAGCGTCTGTTAGCATGCAGGTCCAAACTCTTATGCAGATCTCACACCTGCAACCCATGAAGAGGATTGTGGCCCTCTCCTCCCAAGTAGACCCCATTTTACCCTGATCCTCTCCTCCCGAGTAGACCTAGGATGGATAAGGGATGGGCCTGGGTCCTCCTCTGACTGCTCAGTCGCCACCAAGGGCATGACAGTGGGGCTGGAACATAATAAGGTTGGAAGGGGCATTGGAGGTCTTCTAGCCCAACCCCTTGTCAGACAGGAGACCCTATACCATTCAGGTTAAGACACTCAGTGAAGCTCCACCAAGGAGCTAGAATAATATAGTTGGAAGGGACAAGAAACCTACCTCAGGTAGGTATCAGGGGTGTCCAACCTTAGAAACTTTCAGACTTGTGGACATCAATTCCCAGAATTCTCCAAATAAAGACACTCAATGACATTCCAGCAGAGCTAGAACATACAATAATAGGATTAGAAGGGACCTTGGAGGTCTTCTAGTCCAACCCCCCGCACAAGCAGGAGACCCTACACCATTTCTGACAGATGGCAGTCCAGTCTCTTCTTGGAAGTTTCCAGTGATGGAGCTCCCACAACTTCTGGTGGTAGGATGTTCCACTGGTTAATTGTCCTCACTGTTAGAAAGTTTCTCCTTAGTTCCAGGTTGCTTCTCCCCTTGCTTCGTTTCTACATATTGCTTCTTGTCCTGCAATTCAGGTGTTTTTGAAAATAGGTTGCCTCCCCCTCTTCTTTGGGGCAGCCCCTCAAATGTTGGGAGACTGCAATCATGTCACCCCTGGTCCTTCCCTTTGTTAGACAGGACATACCCAATTCCTGCAAGTGTTCTTAATTAAGAGACCAATCCATGAAGAACTGTTTAATGAATGAATGAATTCTTGATTGGCCAAGTGTGATTGGACACCAAAGGAATTTCTCTTGGTGCAAATGCTCTCAGTGTACATGAAAATAAAGATACATCCGTCAAGAGTCAAGAATCATCAGGTACAACACTAATAATAGTCATAGGGGACAATAAGCAATCAAATCAGATAGATGATAGATCATAGATAGAAAGATAGATAAATAGATAGATAGATAGATAGATAGATAGATAGATAGATAGATGAAAGAAAGAATAGAATGTTTTTTATTGGCCAAGTGTGATTGGACACACAAGAAATTTGTCTTGGTGTAAATGCTCTCAGTGTACATAAAAGAAAAGATACATTTGTCAAGAATCAGGAATCCTAAGATACAACAATAATAGTCATAGGGTACAATAAACAATCAAATCAGATAGATAGATAGATAGATAGATAGATAGATAGATAGATAGATAGATGATAGATAGATAGATAGATAGATAGATAGATAGATAGATAGATAGAAAAGAAAGAAAAGAAAGAAAAGAAAGAAAGAATAGAATAGAATAGAATAGAATAGAATAGAATAGAATAGAATAGAATAGAATAGAATAGAATAGAATAGAATGAAGACGAGGAATGGAATGAAATTCTTTATTGGCCAAGTGCGATTGGACACACAAGGGATTTGTCTTGGTGCAAATGCTCTCAGTGTACATGAAAGATACATTCATCAAGAGTCAAGAATCATCAGGTACAACACTTAATGATAATCATGGGGTACAAATAAGCAATCAAGTCACACAAGGAAACAGTCAATAAAAATCGTTAGGATTGTCGGAGCATCTGCAGTGTAATGGCTCTTATGAGACAACCCAGATGCAAAACACAGCACACAGAGACATATACATTTAACAGTGGTTTATAGATAACAGTTATATACAGACATATAAGTGGTAGGCAAAATACTTTACAAGCAATCAAACTTCTTAACTCTACATGGAGAACTCTGCAATGAATACTGGACCCAAGGAGAGAGGACACACCCTCGAATGGGCTGCCTTCATCTAAACCCATCCCCAGGCCTAAAGAGCAGTGCTAATGCGATGTTGATTCATCCCTGTTTGCATCAGCCTTTCATTAGCTTCACTGTTGGTCGGTTCTTAAGTCCCAAGACCATAACAAGGATACAAGCAACAAAGTTACAGTCCTACAGTCGCAAGTGGGAGGGGTTGGGTGATAAGGAAGTGATGAGAAGATGAATCGTGATAGTAGCGCAGACTAAATAGTTGGACAGCATTGAGGGAATTATGTGTTTAGCAGAGTGATGGCGTTTGGGGAAAAAACTGTCCTTGTGTCTAATTGCTTTGGTTGTTCTGATTGTTTCGTTGAAGAAGACGCAAGGAGTCCACCCGGGCAGAGGTGGGTTTCAAATATCCCAGCAACCGATTCGCTGCCCAATTGTTCGGTGGGAATCGCTATGTTGGGCATGGCCTACCGGAACTTCCGGGAGGGCTGTTTTTCATCTTTCCCAGAGTCTGGAGGCTTCCCTCGGGCATCTGGGAGGGCGAAAACAGCCTCCCCCGGGCTCTGGAGGACCTCTGGAAGCCAGAAACAGGCCCGGTTTTGCCCCTCCCAAAGCTTCCTGCACTTACCTCCATCAAAAATAGCCTGTGTGGAGACTCCTAGGAGGGGAGGGGTGAGGTGAGTGAGGCCAGCCGGTTGGTTCAAATACTGGTTGTGTGAACCAGATGCAAATTTAACACCCGGTTCACCCAAACCAGTCCGAACCGGCTGAATCCCATCCCTGCATCCAGGATTGTTCCAGCTGATTTAGGCTTTGGTGTTGGAAGGAAGGTGGCTTAGGCAGATCCTCCAATCATGGAGGGCTGACAGACATTTCAAGGCTGCAGGGGTGTGCGTGTGTTCTGACCCAGGCTTCGTCAAACGTACTTAAGCACCAAACGTGTTTTAAAAGCAAAACCTATCTTAATGCAATGCTGGGAATTACTTTCATTCCCAGCCAGAATTAATCTCAAACAGTCCCCCAAGATGAGCACCCACCTTTCAGTTCTGTGAAGTGCTGCCAAAAAGAGAAGCATCCCATGAACTAGAAAAGAAACTCACCAAAGTACAAGGAAAAAAAAACCCAAAGTACACAGAGCTTCCAGGATGACTCTGAACTGATCGAGCTACTTTGCTTCCTGCAAAGGTTTCATCATCTTGGCCTGACTTTTATCCCTTATGGGAGGGGCAATCATCTTCCAGTCTTACTCCTGAGTCGCCCCTTTTGTCTCAGCTGCTCTCACCTTCTGGCAGCTCTGCGCACACACGCACTGGGAACAGGCTCCCCTTGTTCCTCTGCCTCGCTGCTGCCAGACTCCGGAGGCTCCAGAGTCCGCACCCGACTCCCAGATAGTCCTGGCCCCATCTCTGCATCGGATGCAGGACCCTCATCCGAGTCCTCTCCAGACTCCCTGACTGGTCCCCTTTCTTCCCCACTGTCCATCTCCGCTGCCGTCTGCACCGGCTGCCGGCGATCCACAACAGGGGGGGGGGGGAAAATGGGAATGGAGAAGGCTGGCAAGAACAATTGGGCCAGCAAGCCAGGTGTCCTGTCTAACGTTCTGACCTCCATTACCTTCACATCCCTCGCCAGGAAATGGGAAATCACGGCGCGCCTCTCGCTCAGTGTGATTGAAAGGACGGCAGGGAGAGCAGAGATAATCAGGCCACCGGTAACAAGAGACAAGAGGCCAATCCTGCTAGATGGCGAGAGACAGACAGGAGGCAAATTAAAGTTTTAAAACCTCTTCAGGAAAACACAGATTCCCTGGAGACCCAGAGCACGATTCATTTTCTTGGGCCAAACGAGGTTGGAACAGTTCCAGAAATGAGATTTGGGGCAAGACACCAGATCAACATATAGACTTGAGTCCTTAACCAAGCCACCGTTGCTTTAATGCCACTCGAAGTGACAACCAGACTGACCTAGGATGCTTTTTCATACTTAGGGCCGATGCAGCCTCTCCGGGGGCGGGTCGCATGATCAAAATTCAGACGCTGGGCAAACTGGCGTGGAGTGGTGACAGTTGCAATGACCCAGGGGTTGTGTGGTTTCCTACTTTTGCGACCTTCGGATGAGCCAACTCAACAGGGAAGCTGTATTTGCTTAACAACCATGTGACGAACTTAACAATGGCAGTGATTCACTTAAGAGCTGTGGCAAGGAAGGTTGTAAAATAGCTAGTCAATGATTATCATCATCAACAACCAGCACTGATGAAGTTACCTAGTTGGGTCAGGAAACATCTGCAAGAAAACAACCAAGCTCAGAGCACCAAGGACCGCACAGTCCTCCTCCTCCTCCTCTCTGCAATCCCCCCTAACTTCTAGCACTCCTCCTCCTCCTCTCTGCAATCCCCCCTAACTTCTAGCACTCCTCCTCCTCCTCTCTGCAATCCCCCCTAACTTCTAGCACTCCTCCTCCTCCTCTCTGCAATCCCCCCTAACTTCTAGCACTCCTCCTCCTCCTCTCTGCAATCCCCCCTAACTTCTAGCACTCCTCCTCCTCCTCTCTGCAATCCCCCCTAACTTTTACCTAGTTGGGTAAAAAAAACATCTGCAAGAAAACGAACTCAGAGAGCACCAAGGACCACACAGTCCTCCTCCTCCTCTCCTCCTCTTCTCCTCTGCTTCTCCTCTTCCTCCTCCTCCTCCTCTGCACTCTCCCTTCTAGCACCCTCAGTTACATTGTTTAGGCAATGAAATGTCTGCAAGGAAACTGCCAAGCTCAGAGAGCACCAAGGACTCCACAGTTCAACCCCAAGCTACCCATATTTTCTTCTCTGAATCAAAGCTTTGTCCAGCTTGCTGACCCCAAGGGTCCTCCGAGGGGTCCTTTTTCCAGCGTTGCAGAGAAAAGAGGCTTTCTGTAATTCCTTGAGCAGGCTAGACCTGCTGGTCCCATCCACATTTATTCCTGGGGGGAAATGATTTAGCACAAAGCCCTTTGTTGCCATAAATTAAACAGGACCCCAAAGTTACGTGACATTTAAAATTAATTTTGAAATGCACTTCAACTCGAGCCCCTCTGAAGATCTGCTTACTCGGAAGGAGAGCGCGAAGGCTGGTGTAAATCCAATCCATTTCGATCCCTCCTTTTGCTACGCCAATTTCTCCTCCCATGGTGGTTATTCGGCATTTTTAACAAATTAAAGTTCCGCACATAAATTTCCTAGTCAATTTAAAGCAGGGGATTTTCACTTATTTCCGACTGCCTAAGTGTTGTGGCTTGAGCGTTCTTCTGTGTGTGCCAACTCAAGAAGCTCAAACTGCCCAAAAGGAGCTGCTGATCCAGTTCCACAGAGGAAGGATGGAGTCTGTTATCTGCACCTCTATAACTGTCTGGTTTGTTCTGCAACCCAACAGGACAGACACAGACTCCAGAGGGTAATTAGGACTGCAGAAGAAACAATTACTATCCACCTGCCTTCCATCGAGGACCTGCATGCTGCACGAGTCAAAAGGGGAGCTGTGAAAATATCTACAGACCCCTCACATCCTGGACATAAATTGTTTCAACTCCTATCCTGCACTATAGAGCAGTGGTTGCCAACCGGTGGGCCGGGGACCACTGGTGGTCTGCGAGAAATTTTTGGTGGTCCGCAGAAAAATGTCGCCCCCCCCCAGCAATTAATCCAGGCTGCGCAGGAACACAAGGCTGTGTCTCCCACATGGCCTGTGGGAACACAAGGTTTGTGCTGCTTGCATTGCGCACAACATGAGGGAGTGAGGGGAGGGGGGAAAGGGTGGAGGGGGAGAACTTGTCCCACTTGCCCCACGTGCCTCGCTTGGCCACTGGCTGCTTCTCTCCGCTTCTTTCTTCTTCTTCTTTTGGCTGCACGCAAGGAAAGCAGCCAAAGTCTTTCTTTCTCTCCTCCAAACTCCACCAGAAATGAGTCTTGGGGACCCTGCAAGGCCTCCTGCCCCAAGAGGCTGGGCTGGCAAAGACTCATTCCTGGCAGAGTTTGGGGGAGAGAAAGAAAGACTTCTGCGGCTTCTGCTGTTTTCCTTGCATGAAGCCAAAAGTCTCTCTCCCCCCCCACCCCGAGAATGGAGCTGGAGACGGTGTCCTGCGATCCCAAATAAAGAACGATCGATCAGTAGGAAAACTGGTGGGGAATTTTCCTGCAGACGTTTTTTTGGGATTTCCCTCATTTAAAATTATGAGTTTGGTGGTTCCTGATGTCCCAAAGGTTGGTGACCTCTGCTATAGAGCCCTGCACACCAGAACAACTAGACACAAGGACAGTTTTTTCCCCGAAAACCATCACTCTGCCAAACAAATTCCCTCAACCCTGTCCAACTATTTACAAAGCCTGCATTACTATTACTATTAACCTTCTCATCCCTTCTTATCACCCATTATCTCCTCTCACTTTTCACTGTATGGCTGTAACTTTGTCGCTTGTTTCCTTACGATCTAAATTGACTGTTTCCTAGTATGATTTGATCGCTTGTTGTGCCCTGTGACTATTATTAAGTATTCTACCTGATGTTTCTTGACTCTTGATTAATGTATTTTTTCTTTTATGGACACTGAGAGCATTTGCACCAAAGACAAATTCCTTGTGTGTCCAATCACATTTGGCCAATAAAGCTATTCTATTCTATTCTATTCCATTCCATTCTCCCTTCCCTTCATCTATTCTGTTCTGTTCTATTCTATTCTATATTCCAATTTCTATTCCATTCTATTCCATTCTCCCTTCCCTTCATCTATTCTATTCTATTCTATATTCTATTCTATTCTATATTCTATTCTTCTTTCTCTTCTCTTCTCTTCTCTTCTCTTCTCTTCTCTTCTCTTCTCTTCTCTTCTTCATTCCATTATTCTATTCTATTCTATTCCATTCTCCCTTCCCTTCATCTATTCTATTCTGTTCTGTTCTATTCTGTATTCCAATTTCTATTCCATTCTATTCCATTCTCCCTT
This sequence comes from Hydrophis major, assembly GCA_033807585.1. Lineage (NCBI taxonomy): Eukaryota > Metazoa > Chordata > Lepidosauria > Squamata > Elapidae > Hydrophis > Hydrophis major. Next base: position 54,330 of record JAUCBL010000328.1, read on the forward strand.
CCCTTCATCTATTCTATTCTATATTCTATTCTATTCTATATTCTATTCTTCTTTCTATTCTATTCTTCTTTCTATTCTGTTCTTCCTTCTCTTCTCTTCTCTTCTTCATTCCATTATTCTATTCTATTCTATTCCATTCCATTCTCCCTTCCCTTCATCTATTCTGTTCTGTTATATTCTATTCTATATTCCAATTTCTATTCCATTCTATTCCATTCTCCCTTCCCTTCATCTATTCTATTCTATTCTATTCTATTCTATTCTATTCTATTCTATTCTATTCTATTCCATTCTCCCTTCCCTTCATCTGTTCTGTTCTGTTCTATTCTATTCTATTCTATATTCCAATTTCTATTCCATTCTATTCCATTCTCCCTTCCCTTCATCTATTCTATTCTATTCTATATTCTATTCTATATTCTATTCTATATTCTATTCTTCTTTCTATTCTATTCTTCCTTCTCTTCTCTTCTCTTCTCTTCTTCATTCCATTATTCTATTCTATTCTATTCTATTCTATTCTATTCTATTCTATTCTATTCTATTCTATTCTATTCTATTCCATTCCATTCCATTCCATTCCATTCCATTCCATTCTCCCTTCCCTTCATCTATTCTATTCTATTCTATATTCAAATTTCTATTCCATTCTATTCCATTCTTTTCAACACAAAAGGGCCTTTGTACACAACCATGTTTTTCTGGTCTAAACCATGAGAGTTCCGGAAACAACCAAGGGCCAGACTTGGTGACCTGCTCTTTCTTTTGGTTGTTAAAAGAAAGGGGGGGGGGGAAACCAATAGGTAGCCGTGGTGGCGCAGTGGTTAGAATGAAGCATTGCAGGCTAATTCTGCCGACTGCCAGCAGTTCGATCCTGCCCGGCTCAAGGTGGACTCAGCCTTCCAACCTTGCAGGATCAGCAAAATGAGGGGCCCAGATTGTTGGGGGACATAGGCTGACTCTGTAAACTGCTTAGATGGGGTGATACATAAGTCTAAGTGCCAGTGTTACGTGCAGAGGAAGGAAAGAAGGGAGGGAGGAATGGAGGAATGGAGGGAGGGAGGAAGAATTAAAAGGAGGGAGGGAGGGAGGCAGGCAGGATGGATTAAGGGAAGGGAGGAATGGAGGGAGGATTAAAGGAAGGGAGGGACAGAAGGAGGAAGGAAGGATTAAAAGAGGAAAGATGGATTAAAGGAAGGAAAGAAGGGAGGGAGGGAGGATTAGAGGGAGGGAAGGAGGGAAGGAAGGAAGGAAGTATTAAAAGGAGGGAGGGAGGAAAGATGGATTAAAGGAAGGAAAGAAGGGAGGGAAGGAGGAATGGAGGGATGAAGGAAGGCTTAAAAGGAGGGAGGGAGGGAGGCAGGATGGATTAAGGGAAGGAAGGAATGGGGGGAGGATTAAAGGAAGGGAAGGACAGAAGGAGGAAGGAAGGATTAAAAGAACGGAGGAAAGATGGATTAAAGGAAGGGAAGAAGGGAGGGAAGGAGGAATGGAGGGAGGAAGGAAGGATGAAAAGGAGGGAGGGAGGATGGATTAAGGGAAGGGAGGAATGGAGGGAGGATTAAAGGAAGGGAGGGACAGAAGGAGGAAGGAAGGATTAAAAGAAGGAAGGGAGGAAAGATGGATTAAAGGAAGGAAAGAATGGAAGGAGGGAGGATTAGAGGGAGGGAGGGAAGGAAGGAAGGATTAAAAGGAGGGAGGGAGGAAAGATGGATTAAAGGAAGGAAAGAAGGGAGGGAAGGAGGAATGGAGGGAGGAAGGAAGGATTAAAAGGAGGGAGGGAGGGAGGCAGGATGGATTAAGGGAAGGGAGGAATGGAGCGAGGATTAAAGGAAGGGAGGGACAGAAGGAGGAAGGATTAAAAGAAGGAAGGGAGGAAAGATGGATTAAAGGAAGGAAAGAATGGAGGGAGGGAGGAAAGATGGATTAAAGGAAGGAAAGAAGGGAGGGGAATGGAGGGATGAAGGAAGGATTAAAAGGAGGGAGGGAGGGAGGCAGGATGGATTAAGGGAAGGGAGGAATGGAGTGAGGTTTAAAGGAAGGGAGGGATAGAAGGAGGAAGGATTAAAAGAAGGAAGGGAGGAAAGATGGATTAAAGGAAGGAAAGAATGGAGGGAGGGAGGATTAGAGGGAGGGAGGGAAGGAAGGAAGGAAGGAAGGAAAGAAGGGGTGTGGTATGGTGCAATGGTTAGAGCGCAGTATTGCAGGAGAATTCTGCCCACAGCCAGGAGTTCGATCCTGACCGGCTCAAGGTTGACTCAGCCTTCCGTCATTCGGAGGTGGGTAAAATGAGGACCCAGATTGTTGGGGGGCCAAGTGGCTGACTCTGCAAACCGCTTAGAGAGGGCTGGGAAGCACGGTGAAGGGCTATTGGGATTGATAATTGGGAAGAAAAGGAATGTACTGGTTGGGAACTTTGAATTGCTGTTCCCGCAGCCCCTAGTCCTTCTTTTATTTATTTTATTTTTATTTATTTGATTTGTCAATCACTCACAAGATAATAGGTATATACATAGTTATGAATACATGAAATGGGTACAAACAAGAAAAATAAAAGAAACAATAGGACAGGGACGGTGGGCACCTTGGTGCGCTTATGCAGGCCCCCTACAGACCTTTTTCATTTAAGTTAGACATCCCCAATTTCCCCAACCATCCGTCATATGTTTTAGCCCATTAATCCCCTTCGTTGCTCTTCTCCGCACTCTTTCTAGAGTTTTATTGTCGACGAGTCTTCCTAATAATATGGAGCAAGGAATTCCACACAGCACCACGTCCCAGATCCTTATTTTCATTTAACTGTCCACAATTTTGCAAAGGAACCTTTGGGGACCAACTCCATTAGCAACCCAGCGTCCCTTAGTGTATATGCAAAATTAGGATTTTTCCTACCATTATCAACTTATCAAGCAGTACATGTCATTTTCCAGACTAATGCCCCACACCCTTCATTCGGAAATCCTCTTTTGACGCTCTCCATAATTGTTTTGTCCGCTGCCTTTTACCTTCTGAAAGAAGTAAGTTCAGTTGAGAGGCTAATCCCAAACTCCGTGGGAAAAAAAATGTAAAAGTTGCAAATTCTAATACCGATTAATTGAGGCACATTATAGTCATCTCCATCTCTTTATTGTTAAGTACTGACCATTCCTTCTAAGTTGCCACATCCTGTTTTTAAGCAGTTGCTGTTCTGGAAGAAGACTTCCTTTACTGTAATTGCTTAAATTTATTCAGAATTTTTTGAATAAAGGTAAAACCGGGTCTACGAGATCATTCTGATGTCAGGCGTTGGTTTGAGTCTCTTACGGTGTTCTCAAATGTGCTCCAACTTGAAGAACACATGAGTGCAGGTCCTGGGTGCTCTCTGAGCTGGGTGGTTGCCTTGCAGATATTTCATGACCCAACCTGGTACCATCATCAGTGCTAGGCTACCTAAATACTGATATTATCTAGCCACTGTCATCAAACATCTGCAAGGTAATCACCGAGAGAGCATCAAGGACTCCGCAGTTTAACTCCAAAGCTACAAATATTCTTCTCTCTTGGAACATGTGAGTATCCTCCCAAGGGGTCAGTCCTGGGCGAAGATCACCTTAATCAATTTTGGCAGCCTTCCCAAACTTGACACTGATTGGGGGAAACACTCCAACTTGAAAATGAGTTGGGATGAATGATTGATAGCGCCCATTTCCTAGGAAGCAAGCTATTATTCGCGATAACCCATAAAACAGAATGAAGGAAGATGGACGTTCAACAACTTTTTCCTGAGCCTGAAGCCATTCCATTCAAGAGCATCTCCTTCCTTCCTTCTTCCTTTACAGATATCAGATGAAGGCAACCTTTTGGGAGGAGGTCATGAGTTGGGAGGCAAAGAGAAAAGAGAATGCACATTATAAATTATGCTTCAGAAGTATTTATATTTAACTGTATAATAAAACAACAAAGCTGAAAGGGACCTCGGAGGTCTTCTAGCCCAGCCCCCTGTTCAAGTAGGAGACCCTACAACATTTCAGAGAAATGGCTGTCCAGTCTCTTCTTAAAATCTGTGATGACCCAGGGTGGGATACAAAACAAACACAGTCAGAGAAAACAGGTGAAGCCCCTTTGATCCCCTCACTTTGCTTCCAAGCTCCGAATATTCCTGACAGAAGACAAAAAACTCCCACACAAACAGTTACAAGAAGAAGGGAAAAAGCAACACAAACCAAGCAAGATATGGGCTGGCGGACGTCCACAGATAACACACCCTGAGAAGGACACCAAACTCAAGAGAGGAACTATAAACTAGAGATATTTCCATGCTTTGTTTCCAGCGTTTGCCAGTACGCATGTCTGTACTCTTATCCAGTTGACACAGCTGCAGCCCATGAAGAGGATCAAGGCCCTTTCCTCCCGAGGAGACCACGTCTCTCCCTTATCCTCTCCTCCCTGCGTGCCCTAGGATGGAAAGGGGATGGGCCTGGGTCCTCCTCTGATTGCTCAGCCGGCCTCTGCCCTTCCCCAGCCTCCTCCACCACCTCCGGAGTCACACTTCCACTCCCTGTCGGCTGTTCCTCCTCTCCCTCAGAGTCAGTCTCCACCAGGAGCCATGACACTTATCCTGGTTTCAGGTGTGTTGGAGAATAGCTTGATTCCCTTTTCTTTGGGGCTGCCCCTGAGATGTTGGAAGACTGCTATCATGTCTTCCCTGGTCCTTCTCTTCCCTAGACGAGCCAGGCCCAGTTCCTGCAACCATTCTTCGTATGTTTTAATTCCCAGCCCCACAATCCTCTTGGTTGCTCTTCTCTGCATTCTTGCTAGAGATTCAACATCTTTTTTTAACATTGTGGTGACCAAAACTAAATGCAGTATTCCAAATGTGGCCTTACCAAGGCCTTATAAAGTGATTATTAACACTCCACAGGATCTTGATTCTATTCCTCTGTTTCTGCAGCCTAGGATTGCCTTAGCCTTTTTGGCTGGCTGCTGCTACAAGTTGCTGGCTCATATTTAAGTGATTGATTGTCCATTAGGATTCCAAGATCCCTCCCACAGTTACTACTGTTAAGCTACTATCTATGCTGCCTTCAGGTGCTTTGGAGAATCGCTTGACTCCCTCTTCTTTGGGGCAGCCCCTGAGATATTGCAACACTGCTATCATGTCACCCTTGGTCCTTCTTTTCATCAAACTAGACATAACCAATTCCAACAGCTATTCTTTGTATGTTTTAGCTTCCAGTCCCCTAATCCTCTTGGTTGCTCTTCTATGCACTCTTTCTTGAGTGTCCACATCTTTTTTACATCGTGGCAACCAAACTGGATGCAGGATTCACAGTGTGGCCTTGTTGTTGTTTTTAGTCACGAAGTCGTGTCCAACCCATCGTGACCCCATGGACCATGTTCTTCCAGGCCTTCCTGTCCTCTACCATCTTCTGGAGTCCATTTAAGCTCACGCTGACTACTTCCTCCTTGACTCCATCCAGCCCTCTCCTTCTCTGCCGTCCCCTCCTCCTTCTTCTTCTTCCCTCCATCGTTCTCAGCGTTCGGCTCTTCTCCAGCGAGTCCTTCCTTCTCATGAGGTGGCCAACGTCTTTGAGTTTCATCTTCAGGATCTGGCCTTCGTTGATCTCCTCTAGGACTGACCGGTTGGATGGCTTTGCAGTCCAAGAGACTCACAGGAGCCATCTCTTCCAGCCCCAGAGTTCAAAGGCCTCCATTCTTTGGTGCTCAGACTTCCTTGTGGTCCAACTTTCACAGCCAGACATTGCAACTGGGAAAAAAACCCATTGCCTTGACTCTACGCCCTTTTGTTGACAGGGTGCACCAACAAAAGTGGCCTTACCAAGGCCTTATAAATGGTATTTTCATATGATCGCTATGCTATCTCTCTGTTGATGCAACCTACAATTGTGTTGGCCTTTTTGGCCAACATAGCACATTGTGTTGCTCCAGTTCCTTCTTTCCTCGATCTTGCCAACCTTTCCTCTCTTGTCTGAAGAAACTTCCATCATTTTCTAGGATAATCCCACTGCGTAATTCAAAAGAAAATAGAGTATTAAAAGCAGAGAGAATCCACAGTCCAGTGTTTGAGTCCAGAGACGAATCTTCATCCAAAGGCCTGGCGTTCCTGAGCTACAAAATATTCTCTTCGATTGGCCTTCTTCTCATTTCTCAATACTCCTTCTTCAATGTCATTTCCTGCCTCTTTCCAACCATTTCTTTCACTTCCAGCAAAGGAACCCAAAGTTGTCAACAGCCTGTTGTGAAACAGAGCCAGAGAAAACCTAGGAATCAAGGAATGAAGTGGACTGGAATCTATTCTGGGAATAAACGTTTCTAATCTCACTCCAGAAAGCTTTCATTCCTACCTGACTTTGGAAGAGATGTTGAACTCTTCTACTGAGAAAGTCACCAAACGATGATATGGAGACTCAAGAACCTCAAGATCTGGGAAGGAAGATAGAAGGAATCTTTATTGATTTTATTTTATTTTGTCAAGCATGTATTAGATAACATGTATAAGTATAAATGTGATTATGATTACATGAAATGGATATGAATAAAAGGGAACATTAGGACAGGGACAGTAGGCACGTTGGTGCACTTAGAGATCTCTTAGGAATGGGGTGAGGTCAACAGTAGACAATCTAAGGTTAAAGACACAGACTTCAGAGAGTAATTAGGACACAGAAAAAAAACATTGCTACCAACCTGCCTTCCATGCTGCATGAGTCAAAAAGAGGGCTGTGAAAATATTTACAGACCCCTCACATCTTGGACATAAACTGTGTTGTGACTTGGAGGTTTGAACCTGCTTTGTCAGAAGACATAGGCTCGAGTGATGAGGAAGATCTGGCATTAAGGTTTGAGCCTGCTTTGTTGAGTGACACAGACGGGAGTCAGGAGGAAGAGGAGGACTTGGCTCTAAGATTTGAGCCTGCTTTGCTGGAAGTTTTGGAGTCGTCTTCCTCCCCAGAATCTTCCTCCCTGATTGTGCCTCAGGTGTCGGCAGATAATCAGGAGAGCGTGCCGGAGTCATTGGCTGAAGACCAAGCCAAGAAATGCTGGTCTGATGCAAGGCAAAGACGCAGGCAGAAATGTGAAATACAACGTAAAAGGAAAGGTCAAATCAGGGACTGAGAAAAGAGACTGACACGCCCCTCAGGGAATATAAGGAGGTGTGTTAACTCTGAATCCCTGTTCAGGTCAACTTGTTTATTTGAATTAATAGTTCGGACAAATTATTCTGTGTGGCGTTCACCTCTGATTTATGGTTCTGCTCATTATCAGACTTGGTAGGCAGTTTCTGGGAAAACTGCCAAAGACAGATTCAGCCAAAGGAAGTTAACTCTGTCGTTCCTGTTCCTGTCTGTTTGTGTATTTTCCTTTGGAAATTTGGACTCTCACCTTGTGGCTACAGGTGAGACAGAACAAACTGTTTCAACTCCTTCCCTCAAAATGACGTTATAGAGCATTGCACACCAGAACAACTAGACACAAGGACAGTTTTTTTCCTGAAAGCCATCACTCTGCTAAAAAATAATTCCCTCAATGCTGTCCAACTATTTACAAAGTCTGCACTACTATTATTGTTAATCTTCTCATTGTTCCTTATCACCCATCCCCTCCCACTTGTGACTGTATGACTGTTGCCTGTATCCTTACAATTTATATGGACTGTTTCCTAGTATGATTTGATTCCTTATTGTACTCTATGACTATTATTATTACGTGTTGTACCTGATGATTCTTGACTCTTAATGAATGAGTCTCTTTTCTTTTATGTACACTGAGAGCATTTGCACGAAAGACAAATTTCTGGTGTGTCCACTCACACTTGGCCAAAAAAGAATTCTATTCTTTCTTTCTTTCTTTCTTTTCTATCTATCTATTTGTATAATTGTAACTTTGTCGCTTGTAAACCTTACGATTGATCTATTATCATCTATCTATCTATCTATCTATCTATCTATCTATCTATCTATCTATCTATCTGATTTGATTGCTTATTGTACCCTATGACTATTATTAAGCTTGGTACTTTATGATTCTTGACTCTTGATGAATGTACCTTTTCTTTTATGTACACTGAGAGCATTTGCACCAAGACAAATTTCTGGTGTGTCAAATCACACTTGGCCAATAAAGAATTCTATTCTATTCTATTCTATTCTATTCTATTCTATTCTATTCTATTCTGTTCCTGGTTCTGGTTCTGGTTCTGGTTCCTGTTCCTGTCCTGTCCTATCCTATCCTATCCTATCCTGTCCTGTCCTATCCTATCCTATCCTATTCTAAAGTTTTGGGGGTTTGGGGAAGAAACCCCAGAGTCAGGTGGTACATTCCAGGCGTTGACCACTCTGATGCTAAAGTCATATTTCCTGCTGTCGAGTTTGGAGCAGTTTGCCTTGAGTTTGTATCTATTGTGTGATTGTCTATATTGTTGAGGTTGAAGCTGAAGTAGTCATTGGCGGATAGGACATTGCAATAGATAATTTTAGGTACTATGCTTAGGTCGGACCGAAGGCAGCATAGTTCTAGGTTGTCTAAGCCTAAAATTTCAAGCCTGGTGGCAAAAGGTATTCTGTTGCGAGTAGAGGAGCGGAAGATTATTTGTGTGAAATATTTCAGGGCTCTCTTGATTGTGTTCATGTCTTTTATGCAGTGTGTGTTCCAGACAGATGAGCTGTATTCGAGAATTGGTCTAGCAAAAGTTTTGTATGCTCTAGTTAGCAGGTATGTATCTTGTTAGCAAGGCATGAACCTTCTATCAAGGAAGATTCATACCTTGCGTGGCCAAAGACAAATCCCTTCAGGTAAAGAAATGGTGGGTAGACCTGACCTTCACGCTACATGTAGTTGTTCGGAACATGGTGAATAAAGTTAATAGGTGAGAAATTAAACCAGTCAAGAATCATAAATATCCTTCCGGATAGGTTGTGTCATGGCCGAATGCCCATTAGTGCATACAGAAGATGCGTAGATGTCCACCAGGTATGCCTCACCTTTATCTACCTTCTTGAAGTTGCTGGGGTGGTGGCCATATACCTGGTTTGCCTGACCATTTAAGGCAGGAGTCTTCAAACATGGCAACTTTAAGACTGGCGGACTTCAACACCCAGAATTCCTCAGCCAGCAGGGCTGGCTGAGGAATTCTGGGAGTTGAAGTCCGCCAGTCTTAAAGTTGGTCCAAGTTTGAAGACTCCTCATTTAAGGCAAGAAGAGCCTTGCTGAAATGAAGGGGAGGCTCAGAGGCAGGGTCTTCAGAAGAACGTAGAGGCCCCCTGCCCCGAAAAAGATCTCCTCACTGCTCCCATGGGTCATCCCCATCCCTTCTCTTCCCTTCCCTTCACCCTTCCCGTTGTTCCGCTCTGAAAAACATCTACAAAATAAATACATCCAACAACAGGGGCGAAGGGAACAGATGTTACTACGTACTCCTTCCTCCCCTTCTGCTGGAGCAACCTCACCTCCCCATGTGGGAAGAGCCTGGAGCAACCTGCTTTGCAACTCTGCCGACTTTGTGTCACTTCACCTGTCACACAAGCTGGTGACAAGAGCGTGGCAGGAGCAGCACCAGGCACCTCTGGGCCTGATGGGGAATTGGGGAGGGGGTGTGTGTGTGGAGAAGGAAAGGAGGAGGGGAGAAGTAGATGCATCGTGACTCACTCCCCAAGAGCGTTCTCACATCAGGGAGGTGCGAAAGTGAGCATGTGACTTCCACTTTCAGTCAAGGCACCGGAAGAGCTGAGAGTGGCTACAGGCCTACCACTTCATCGTGGCTTGCTATTTTGAGGAGATGTCAAACATGCAGCGCTAAGCAGCCATCCCTGCTACCATCTGCCGAAGATGCGAACGTGGCTTGTGGATCAGCTTTCTTGACAGCATCTCCTCCTCCTCCTCCTCCTCCTCCTCCTCAAGACGAAGAAAACTAGAGAACACAAATGCAGAATGGTTAAAAGGAATTGGGTAGGTCTGGATGAATGAAGAGTAAGGATGACAGCAGAGGTGGGGGAGACATGATAGCAGTCTTCCAATATTTGAGGGGCTGCCCCAGAGAAGAAGGGCTCAAATTATTTTCCAAAGGACCGGAAGACAAGACGAGAAACAATGGATGGAAATTAACCAAGGAGAGAAGCAGCTTAGAATTAAGAAGAAACTCCTGACAGGGAGGACAATAAACCAGTAGAATGGCTTCTCTCCAGATGTTGTAGATCTCCATCACTGGAGTTGTTAAGAAGAGACTGTCTCACATGGTATAGGGTCTCCTGCTTGAGAGGGCTGGACTAGAAGACCTCCAAGGTCCCTACCAACTCCATTGCTGTATGTTCTATGTGTCAGACTAAAGAGGAGCCACCGAACAACATGGAATAATAGCAGACTTACCAGCAGTTGAGTAATATGGATAGAAAGAAGGGATTGGCTCTGGGTTTCTCAAGATGCTTGGGAAACTCTGAAAAATGAAATGAGAAAAGCCCAGTCAAACGCAACGCCACAGAGAAAGAAAAACAAGAGAGGCTGAACCTTATGACGAACGGTTGCGGGAACTGGGAATGTCTAGTCTAATGAAGAGAAGGGCTAGGAGCGACAGGAAAGCATCTTCTAATATTTGGGGGGGGGGGCTGCCGCAAAGAAGAGGGGGTCTGTTAGGGATAACATTGTTTACCCTAACTGGTTTAGGTAAAATAATAAATATGTAATCATGGTTTATAAGTTAAAGTGTCTGCAACTTTAAATATAGGAATGTAATTAGGGGAGTGGTTGTGAAAGCACTTTAAAAGAAGCAAGAGGACAGCTTACTCTCTCTCTGGCTTTGATGATCCCAAATTACTGCATGGACTCAAGACTGCGTTACTCGAACGGGAGAGATAAACAAAGGACTGATTTGTAAGTGAACTGACATAGGATATTCCACACGGACTTTGCTAACTGAATATCCCTGAATGGACTGACTAAATGATACATGACTATTGGACTGTTATTTTGACTATGCTATAAATGGAATAAACTATATTTTTGATAGCACAAGCGTTTCTGTTATTTTTACTGTATGTTAATAAACATACAAACATATCTCACTCATTTATCTGTGTGCCTATCTGACCAATGCTGCACATTCTGTTTAGCTTGTCTCCCTAACCCTGGTTGGGGAACCCAGGCTTAACAGGGTCCACCTATTCTCCAGAGCACTTGAAGGCAGGACAAGAAGCAACGGAAGGGAAACTCATCCAGGAGAGAAGCAACCTGGAACTAAGGAGGAATTTCTTGGTTGGGAGAACAATTAACCAGTGGAACAGCCTGCCACCAGAAATCGTGGGTGCTCCATCACTGGAGGTTTTCAAGAAGAGATTGGGCAATCATTGGTCTGAAGTGGTGTAGAGTTTCCTGCTTGAGATGGGGTTGGACTGGAAGACCTCCAAGGTGCCTATTCTATGCTCTATGTTCTAGCTGTCTGGGAGGGCGAGAGAAAGTTGGTGTCAACTCATCAAATATTTCTATGGTCGTTTTAGAATTGCCAACAGAAAGGGAGGGGGAGCAGTGCAGCAGCTTGGAAATCGAAAGTGCATTCCATACATAGTTTTTTTTCAGAAATAGTAACTAGGTGACTGAAGTTTCTGCTGCAAAAAAATCTAACTGGAGAGCCTGATGGATAACTCTGGGCTAGGGAGGTGTCCCATTGGAGAATATGAATTAGGATAAACCCAGTGGGGTTGAAGGGAAAACCAGGGTCAAGGGTGACTGTGAATTATGTGTCTCAAGAGTCGGTTACACCCAGGCAGTGCCGGATATGTTAACTCCCAATAAATCCTTTTAAAGTTTTAGAAGTTTGGCTCAAGACTCAGGATTGAAATGGGGGGAACTGCTGGAATCCTGACACTCAGGTTCATTTGTGTTAGGGATAACATTGTTTACCCTAACTGGTTTAGGTAAAATAATAACTAAGTAATCATAGTTTGTATGTTAAAGTGTCTGCAACTTTAACTATGGGAAAGTAATTAAGGGAGTGGTTGTGAAAGCACTTTAAAAGAAGCAAGACGACAGCTTGCTCTCTTTCTGGCTTTGATGATCCCTGATTACTGCTTGGACTCAAGACTGCATTGCTCGAACGGGAGAGAAACAAAGGACTGATTTGTAAGTGAACTGACATAGGATATTCTGCACGGACTTTGCTAACTGAATATCCCTGAATGGACTGACTGAATGATACATGACTATTGGACTGTTATTTTGACTATGCAATGAACTCATAATGGAATAAACTATATTTTTGATAGCACAAGCGTATCTGTTATTTTTACTGTATGTTAATAAACATACAAGCTTATCTCACTCATTTGTCTGTGTGCCTATCTGACTAACGCTGCACATTCTGTTTAGCTTGTCTTCCTAACCCTGGTTGGGAAACCCAGGCTTAACAATTTGCTTTACCCAAACACAGACCTGACATATCCACACCTTTCTGTCTCTATGGACATGCACACAACTCTACAACTCATTAACAGGAAATGCTCGAAAGAATGTTGATTATTATATGGCGTGTCCATTGCTCCATGTTCCCAGACCGCACCTGGTCTTCCAGAAGAAATGGCACAAAAAATATTTTGTGTGTGTGGCGTTACATCCTTTGGATATGAAAAAGAATGATATGAACCAAGGGAGAATTGCTTCTTGATATGGACCGAGTTGGAGAAGAAGATGGAGGTGAGGTGGTTGCCTTACCTTCAATCACGTTTCTTGTATCAGATAACTTTGGGGTTCACAGAGGCAGCTGATTTCATGCGTACCCAGTTCTGATGCAGGCATATGTCTTGGCCTGTGGAGGTTCTGGATTCCTTTGTGGTCTTCTTCTGCTCTCAATCGGTGGTGAGAACTTGGAAGGTGGGCCTCCATTGCTGTGGTCACACAACGTAACAGTGGACATAGGTATGAGAGACTTACACAATCCCATAAGTCATCTACAAGAAAGAGGAGTCCAGAATAATAACATTAAGTCAACCAGGATGGCTGATAGCAATGTTCCAAAGTATGAAGGGCTGCCACAAAGAATAACAGGATCATAGACAAGGAAGGGACCTTGGAGGTCCTCTAATCCAACCCCCTGATCAAGCAGGAAATAGCCATAACAATTGCATTAGCACTTACACTTGTATACCACTTCCGAGGGCTTGAAAGCCCTCTCTAAGTGGTTTAAAGGAAGGAAGGAAGGAAGGAAGGAAGGAAGGAAGGAAGGAAGGAAGGAAGGAAGGAAGGAAGGAAGGAAGGAAGGAAGGAAGGAAGAGCGCTAGCACTTAACACTTCTATACAGCTTCACAGTGCTTACCATTCCTCTCTAAGTGTTTTACAGCATCAGCCTCTCGCCCCCAACAATCTGGGTCCTCATTCTACCCACCTTGGAAGGACGGAAGAGTAAACCTTGAGCCGGTCAGGATTGGGCTGCTAGAATTCAGCAGAGAGTTAGCCTGCAATACTGCACTCTGATCACTGTGCCACCACGGCCCTTCCTCCTTCCTTCCTTCCTTCCTTTAAACCACTTAGAGAGGGCTGTGAAGCAGTATATAAGTTTAAGTGCTATTGTTATTTCTTCCTTTCCTTCCTTCCTTCTTTTGTTTCCTTCTTAGCACTAACTAAGGTTGAGTCAATCTTGAGCTGGTCAGGATCGAACTGCTGGCATTCAGCAGAAAGTTAACCTGCAAATGCATTTTAACCACTGCACCACACCACACCCTTCCTTCCTTTCCTCCTTCTTTCCTTCCTTCTTTCCCTCCTTCCTTCCTTCCTTCCTTTCTTACTTATTTCCCTCCCTCCCTTCCTTTGCTTCCTTCCAACTTAGCACTAGCACTAACTTATATACTACTTCACAACGCTTTCCATCCCTCTCTAAGCAGTTTGCAGAGTCAGCCTCTGGTCCCCAACAATCTGGGTCCTCATTTGACCCACCTCGGAAGGACGGGAAGTTGAGTCAACCTTGAGCTGGTCAGAATTGAACTCCTGGAAGTAAGCAGAATCAGCCTGCAATACAGCATTCTAACACTGCACCACACTACGCCTTTCCTTCCTTCCTTCCTTCTTTCCTTTCCTTTCCTTTCCTCCTTCCTTCCTTCCTTCCTTCCCACTTAGCAATAGCATTTAGACTTGTATACTACTTCACAATTTAAATTTTACCAGAAAGTTAGCCTGCAGTACTGCACTCTATGCACTGTGCCACCATGGTCCTCCTTCCTTCCTTCCTTCCTTCCTTCCCACTTAGCAATAACACTTAAACTTATACACCGCTTTACAGTGCTTTTGCACCCCTCCCTAAGCAATTTACAGTGTTGGCCTCTTCTCCAACAATCTGGGTCTTCATTTGACCCACCTCGGAAAGAAGGAAGGCTGAGTCAGGATCGAACTCCTGGCAGTGGGCAGAGTCAGCTTTCAATACTGCAACTCTAACCACTGCACCGCCACAACTCTTATCCTATAATATTTCAGACAAATGGTTGTCTCAAGAAAGGGCTCAACTTATTCCTCAGAGCACCTAAAAGCATAACTGGAAGCAACAGATGGAAACTAATCAAGGAGAGAAGCAACCTGGAATTAAAGAGAAACTTCTTAACAGGGAGGACAATTGACCTGTGGAACTGCTTGCCACCAGAAGTGGGTGCTCCATCGCTGGAGGTGTTGAAGAAGAGATTGGATACCCATTTCTCTGGAATTGTTTAGGGGAGGGGTGTCCAACTTTGGGAGCTTTGAAACTTGTGGACTTCAACTCCCAGAATTCCCCAGCCAGCCATGTTGAGGATGGTTTAAAAAATACCGTGTTTGCCAATGAAACTCTAATTGTTATATGATGTCATGATTTTCTGACTGTAACCTTTGAACCCCATTGCCTTAGAACAAATATTAGTAATTGTAGGTATATCTAGCTTACTGAAGAGAAGTATTTGGAGGACATGATGGCAGTCTTCCAATATATTGGGGGGCTGCCACAAGGAAGAAGGGGTCAACCAGGGGTGGGATTCTACAGGTTCGTACCTAGAACTGGTTGTTAACATTTTGAGCAGTTGGGAGAATCGGTTGTCAGAAGAAATTTCTGGGCTAATCCTGTAAGGAAGGCAGGAAGGAAACATTCTGGTGTTGCTTACAGAAACTGCTTCTCCGTTAACCCTTATTACATTCCTGGCAGGACTAGACTTCCCGTCTCAGGAACATCTCTGGAATTTTTTCCCCCCTCCGTTGTTGGTACTTTGCTTGTGTGGGGTGACCATTCAAAGTTACAATGGCACTGAAAAAAGTGACTTATGACCATTTTTCACACTTACGACTGTTGCAGCATCCCCACAGTCATGGGAGGCCAGGCGAGGACATGTGTGCCTCAATGTGAGTGATGTTGAGTTGGCCACGCCCAGCCAGTCACATGACCACCAAGCCATGCTCACCAACTAAGCCACGCCCACAGAACCGGTTGTTAAAAAATTTGAATGCCACCCCTGGGGTCCACCTATTCTCTAAAGCCCCTGAAGGCAGGACAAGAACCAATGGATGGAAACTAATCAAGGAGAGAAGCAACTTAGAACTAAGGAGAAATTTCCTGACCGTGTGTTCTGACCCAAACCTGGTTCCACGAAAGTAAACCCAAGACAAAGGTACCAGCACAACCTTTTACTGTTTTATTTACGAATCCTGTTTCTTCACAGATAAAAGGCTGCTTCCAACTAATTAGCTCTGACAAGGAAGAGCCTTGCCTGGTTTTTGGAAGGCTGCCAAGAACAACAGATAAAGTTCCTAAACGATAAATCAAAGAATCTCCAAACACCAACCAAGATAATCCGAACGTCCACAAGGCTTGAGTGCAAAAACTTCTTTGCTTCCTGCACAGAACTGCGGTTTCTCAACTGGCTTTTATCTTCTCAAGAATGGGCCGTTACCTTGCAGCCTTACTCCCAAATCACCCGTGCTGCTGCAGCTACACTTTCCTTCGAGCAGCCCTGCGTGCACGCACCCTGGGCACAGGCTCCTCGGGGGACTCTTCCTCACTGCTGCCAGCCTCCACAGTCTCCGAAGGCAGCCCTCCACTCCCTGATGGTCCTGTCCCCATCTCTTCATCATACGCAGGACCCTCGTCTGAGTCCTCGCTCTCCGAGATCTCAGCCATCCGCACCTGCTGCCAGCAAACCACAACACAGTGAGAAAAATCAACCCATGGAATGGCCTGCCTCCAGAAGTTCTGGTTTACAAGAAGAAATAGTTCTGGTTTACAAGAAGTTCTGGAGCTTTACAAGAAGAGATAGGACGACCACTTGTCTGGAATTGTACAGGGTTTCTTGCTCGTGCCGTGGGTCGGACTAAAAGATTTCCAAAATCCCTTCCAGCCTTATGGCTCTCTGTTGTATGTTTTAAATGCCTGCTCTGTACCTTTGAATTACAATGACCCTCTAATTTGCGAAATAAAGTTTCTAAACGTATTTCCCCTTGTGCGTGTCTGATCGGTGTCTGCACAGCAGGCCACGGGAATTCAATGTTCCTCGGGGAAAGATGGACACGACCCTTTAAAGCAGAGGGTGTCCCACCCTTGGTGACTTTAAGACATGTGGATTGGCCGGGGTGGGAAATTTGGGGAGTTGAAGTCCACAGGTCTTCAACGTGGTCAGAATTGGACACCCCGTTTGCTTTAAATAGAAAGTTAACGTTTTTAAACCGTGGGCTTTTGCAACCGCTTGGGAAACTGGGTGTTCCAAAAATGCCACAGTCACTGAAACCACAAATACACATGCCCCCTTTTCTAAACAGCAACAACGACAACATCGCTGCCACCGCTGTTCCTTCCTTCTTGAATCAGTCCATTTCAAACTAGAGGAAGGATGTCAACGGTTGTGGTTTGAAAGCTCGCTTCCAGAATTATCACGCGCTGAAATAACATTTGTTTCCCCCTGTTGGAGGTAAATATGCAATTTCTATTATCTCTTCCAGGGGAAAATATAGATAAAATTCCAGTAAAAAGAAAGCATAGAAAGCTGTTCTGGTGTAGGAGAAGTAGTGGCAGAATCAAAAGAGGAATCAGCCTAGAATCTCTATGTAACAACAGCAATAGCCTTATATACCGCTTTACAGTGCTTTTACAGCCCTCTCTAAGTGGTTTACAGAGTCAGCAGATTGCCTGCCCCCCAACAAACTGGGTCCTCATTTTACCCACCTTGGAAGGATGGAAAGCTGAGTCAACCTTCAGCCGGTCAGGATTGAACTCCTGGCAGTTGGCAGAATTAGCCTGCAATACTGCACTCTAACCACTGTACTTTCATGGCCCTCCCTCCCTCCTTCCCTCCCTCCCTCCCTCCTTCCCTTCCCTTCCCTTCCCTTCCTTCCTTCCCACTTAGCAATAGCCCTTAGACTTATATACCGCTTCACAGTGCTTTATAGCCCTCTCTAAGTGGTTTTAGAGAATCAGCCTCTGGCCCCCAACAAGGGAAGGAAGGAAGGAAGGAAGGAAGGAAGGAAGGAAGGAAGGAAGGAAGGAAGGAAGGAAGGAAGGAAGGAAGGAAGGAAGGAAGGAAGGAGGAACAGTAGCCCTTAGACTTATATAACACTTTACAGTGCTTTCCCTCCCTCTCTAAGCGGTTTACAGAGTCAACTTCTGGCCCCCAACAATCTAGGACCTCATTTTACCCACCTTGGAAGGATGGAAGGCTGAGTCGACCTTTAGAAGGAAGGGAGGGAGGGAGGGGAAGGGATGGGAAGGGATGGGAAGGGAAGGGAAGGGAAGGGAAGGGAAGGAAGGAAGGAAGGAAGGAAGGAAGGAAGGAAGGAAGGAAGGAAGGAAGGAAGGAAGGAGGGAGGGAGGGAGGGAGAGAGGAGCATTAGCCCTTAGACTTGTATGCTGCTTCCAGTGCTTTCCAGCCCTCTAAGCAGTTTACAGAGTCAACTTCTGGCCCCCAACAATCTAGGTCCTCATTTTACCCACCTTGGAAGGACGGAAGGCTGAGTCGACCTTTAGAAGGAAGGGAGGGAGGGGAAGGGATGGGATGGGATGGGATGGGATGGGATGGGATGGGATGGATGGAAGGAAGGAAGGAAGGAAGGAAGGAAGGAAGGAAGGAAGGAAGGAAGGAAGGAGGGAGGGAGGGAGAGAGGAGCATTAGCCCTTAGACTTGTATGCTGCTTCCAGTGCTTTCCAGCCCTCGAAGCAGTTTACAGAGTCAACTTCTGGCCCCCAACAATCTAGGTCCTCATTTTACCCACCTTGGAAGGACGGAAAGCTGAGTCGACCTTTAGAAGGAAGGGAGGGAGGGAGGGGAAGGGATGGGAAGGGAAGGGAAGGGAAGGGAAGGGAAGGGAAGGGAAGGGAAGGAAGGAAGGAAGGAAGGAAGGAAGGAAGGAAGGAAGGAAGGAAGGAAGGAAGGAAGGAAGGAAGGAAGGAGGGAGAGAGGAGCATAAGCCCTTAGACTTGTATGCTGCTTCCAGTGCTTTCCAGCCCTCTTCGCAGTTTACAGAATCAGCCTCTTGCCCCCAACAATCTGGGTCCTCATTTGACCTACCTCAGAAGGATGGAAGACTGAGTCATCCTTGAGCCTGGTGGGATTTGATCTGCCAAATTACGGGCAGTTGGCAGGCAGCAGAAGGAGCCTGCAGTACTGCACTCTAACCACTGAGCCACTGTAGTTACAAAGGAAGTAAATCCATACTCCTTTGAATTCTATGGATCTTTGTCTTATGCCAAGAGAGTGCTAACTATGAGTCGTACAGTTGCGTGTATAGGCATGTTAAATAATAAAATAGTTGAAGTGGAACTTCCTGATCCTTTGACCGTGACACATAATTCCTACCAAATGTCCATTACGCCAGAAGCTTCTTCAGCTCTGACTGGATGAAGGGAAATGGAAGGATTTATACTCCTTGCAGACAGCTGGTCATTGGTATCCTTTGAGTGAGTCGTTGAGGCCTCTTGGACGTTTGTGTCCTCAGGGTCACCTGAGTGGTGCAAATGGGTGTGGAGCCTTCTTGGAACCGCTGAAAGGACGGTGATTGTGGAGCTGTGCTTTCTGCAGGACGTTTTTCTGCCCTGTCCCCCTTCACTGGTGAAGATGGGCACGCGATGTTGGGGATGAGCCTGTGTTGTCTCCATCACAAATCCCCAACAGTGAAGGTCCCAGGGCAGAAAACATGAAGTTGTAAAGGTCACTGCCTTCTAACACTGATGGTGTTACTTAATTGGGTAATAAAACATCTGCAAGAAAGCAACCAAACTTTGGATAGTACCAAGGACCGCATGGCCCTCCCTTCCTCCTTCTCCTCCTCCTCCTCCTCCTCCTCCTCTCCACAAACCCCACTCCCTTGTAGCACTGATGAGGTTACCTTGTTGGGTGATGAAACATCTGCAAGAAAACAGCCAAGCTCAGACAGCACCAAGGATCCCACAGTCCACCTCCTCTTCCTCTCTGCAAATCCCACTTCCTTCTAGCATTGATAATATTATATAGTTAGGCACTGAGACATCTGCAAGAAAAGGAAAGTCCTACACTTCGACAAGAAAAACCAAAAGTGCACATATAAAGTGGGTGAAACCAGGCTCAATAGCAGGAACTGGGAGAGGGATCTTGGAGTCTTAGTGGACAACCAGCTAAATATGAGTTTAGCTGTGTGCAGCAGCTGCCAAAAAAGCTAATGCAATCCTAAATTGTATTAACAGAGGGATGCAATCGAGATCAAGGGAGGTACTAATACCACTCTATAAAGCCTTAGTAAGGCCACACCTAGAGTACTGAATCCAGTTTTGGTCACCACACTATAAAAAAGAGGTTGAGGCTCTAGAAAAAGGGCAGAGAAAAGCAACCAGGAGGATTAAGGGGACTGGAGACTAAAACACATGAAGAACGGTTGCAGGAACTGGGCCTGGCTAGTCTAGGGAAGAGAAGGACCAGGGGAGATAGGAGAGCATCTTCCAATATTTGAGGGGCTGCCCCAGAGAGGAGGAAGGGGGTCAAGCCATTCTCCAAGGCACCTGAAGGCCAGACAAGGAACAATGGATGGAAACTGATTAAGGAGAGAGATTCAACCTGGAAATAAGAAGAAACTTTCTGACAGGGAGAACCATCAACCCATGGAACAGGAGTTGCCCTCAGAAGTTGTGGGAGCTTCATCCCTGGAGGCTTTCAAGAAGAGACTGGACGGCCATTTGTCAGAAATGGGGAAGGGTCTCCTGCTTGGGTGGGGGGTTGGACTAGATGACCTACAAGGTCCTTTCCAACTCTGATTATCTGTTATCTGTTAAGACAACCAAGCTCAGAAAACACCAAGATCCCCACAAAATAAACCAGCATGACCCCTGACTTGATCCCAGCGTGTTAAGGTCAAACACCCAAAGATCACACAGAGAGACGTGTATTCACCTCAGCATCTTCATCCTATTGTCCAGACACATCTTCATTCAAATCCTGGAGGTCCGACGACTGAGATTTCCACGCTGTAGGGCAGATACCTCTCAGTTGAGGTAGTCAGATGGATGTCAGACCTGCAGGACAAACCAGAATACTGTTTTAGTCATGAATTCTTGGACGGGTGTAAACTGGCCAGCTTCAGCCATATCCATCCCAGAGATCTTGACTAGCAGTTATGGATTGTGATGTTTGACAGAACATCGGTTGGACAGAATAATGAAATAATTGGAAGGGACCTTAGAGGTCTTCTAGTCCAGCCCCCTGCTCAAGCAGGAGACCTTAGGCCCATGATGGTGAACCTATGACACGTGTGCCACAGGTGGCATGCAGAGCCATTTGTGTGGGCACGCAAGCCCCAGGCAAACCTACCTCACTGCATGGGCGTGGGCTTCCCAGCTGATTTTTGGACCTTTTTGCGGCCTGCCAGAGACTTGAGGGAAGCCTCTGCAGGATTTGCAGGCCGAAAAATAGGCCCGTTTCATCACTTCCTGTATTTCCGGAAATACCGGAAGTGACTAAACGGGCTCATTTTTCAGCCTGCAAAGCCTGCAGAGGCCTTCCTCAAGCCTCTGGGAGGCCGAAAAAGGCCTCAAACGGTCTGAAAATCAGCTGAAAGATGAAGTGCAGGTAAAGGAGTGGCGGGGGGAATTGTGCACGCATGCGCAGAGGGCGTGCAGGGGGCTGCACGTATTGCCTTCCGGGTGCTGGCATGTGAGTACGCGGGCATAAGAGCGCTCGCAATTTTTGGCACAGGAGCCCAAAAAGGTTAGGCACCGCTATCGTAAACCATTTCAGATCAGTGGCTGTCCAGTCTCTTCTTCAACACCTCCAGTGATGAATCACTCACAATTTCTGGTGGCAGGCTGTTCCACTGGTTAATTGTTCTGAGTGTTAGGAAGCTTCTCCTTAATTCCACATTACTTCTTCCCTTGGTTAGTTTCCAACCGTTGCTTCTTGTCCTGTTTTTAAGTGCTTTGGAGAATAGCTTGACTCCCTCTTCTTCTTTGGGGCAGCCCCTCAAATATTGGAAGGTTACTATCATGTCACCCCTAGTTCTCCTTTTCATTAAACTAGACATTTCCAAGTTGATCAGCATCTTCTACATCGAAGCTGAAGGACTCTAGAGCAGGGGAAGAGATCCAACCTCAGCAACCTTAACAGAATAACAGAACTGGAAGGAACCTTGGAGGTCATCTAGCCCAACTCCCTGCTAAGGCAGGAAATTGTTGTGTATGTACCATAGTTAATAAAGTATGAGCTTGGGGTAAAGTGCAGGGTTCTGGCCCTGCACTTCTGATTGGCTGTTAGGCGGCCAGATCGGATTGGTTAGTTCTTAGGAATCCGATTGGCCCTTAACAGAGGATTATTATTGGTTTAAAGAGCTAGCGTTCATAGCTCGCTATTGGACAATTCTCACAAGGGTTGCCTACATAAGGCAGAGTTCACTGTTGTTGTTTGGAGAAGTCACTATGCTAATAAAGAGCTGAAAGTCACTATTCAGAGGCTGTCTCCATTTACTCCGACCCATGTCCAAGTACCTAACAGAAATCCTATTCCATTTCAAAACAAATGACTGTCCAGTCTCTTCTTAAAAGCCTTCATTGTTGGAACACCAAAACCTCTGAAGCCAGCAGTGTGCAGCAGCAGTCCCCCAAAAAGCCAGTACAGTCCTAGGCTGCATTAACATACAATCCAGATCAAGTGAAGTATTGCTGATACAATCCAGATCAAGTGAAGTACTAATACCACTCTATAAAGCCTGAGTAAGGCCACACCTAGAGTCCTGCTTCCAGTTTTGGTCACCACATTATAAAAAAGAGGTTGAGACTCCAGAAAGAGTGCAGAGAAGAGCAACCAGGTCGATGAGGGGACTGGAGGCTAAAACCTAAGAAGAAGAGTTGCAGGGCCTGGCTAGTCTAATGAAGAGAAGGACCAGGGGAGACAGGAGAGCAGCCTTCCAATATTTGAGGGAGGGGCTGCCCCAGAGAGGAGGAGGAAGGGAGTCAAGCTATTTTCCAAGGCATCTGAAGGCCAGACAAGGAATAATAATGGATGGAAACGGATCCAGGAGAGATTCAACCTGGAAATAAGGAGAAACTTTCTGACAGGGAGAACCATCCACCCATGGAAGCGAAGTTGCCTTCGGAAGTTCTGGGAGCTTCATCCCTGGAGGCTTTCAAGAGACTGGACTGCCCTCTGTCAGGAGTGGTGTAGTGTCTCCTGCTTGGTGGAGGGTTGGACTAGATGACCTACAAGGTCCCTTCCAACTCTGATTACCTGTTACCTGTTTATCAAGCTGTTTATCTGATTAATTGTTCTCACTGACAAAAAAAAAAAAAAATCTCCTTAATTCCAGGTTGCTTCTCTCCTTAGTTAGTTACTTCTCGTCCTTCGTTCTGGTGCTTTGGAGAATAAATTGATGCCTTCCACTTTGCGGCAGCCCCTCAAATATTGGAAGACAGCTATCATGTCACCCCAAATCTTTATTTTTCTTAAACTAGGCATACCCAGTTCCTGAAGCCGTTGTTCGTATATTTTAGCCTCCAGTCTCCTCACCATCTTTGTTAGCTAGGCCTTGGATCCGATCCAGTGGGATCCATCTTGTATTCTGAAAGATTGTAGTCAAAGTAGGAATTATGTGTTGACAACCATCCAAACATTCTCCATCCTCCAGGTTGTGGTTGTCCCAAAGGTGTTTTTCTTCAGGAGGCAACTGGACCTTCTGTTTTTTCTTTTGAAGATGTTTTGCTTCTCATCCCAGAAGCTTCTTCAGCTCTGACTGGATGGTGGGGAAGGGAAGGATTGATACTCCCTTGCGGACACAGCTGGTCATTTGCATTCTTTGAGAGGGTCGTTGAGGCCACTTGGAGGTTTGTCTGTGTCCTCAGGGTGCACCAGGAAGGGACACAGGGCAAAAGGCACAGCTCCACAACATAGTCCTTTCAGCCGTTCCAAGAAGGCTCCACACCCATTTGTTCCTGTCAGGTGACCCTGAGGACACAGACAAACCTCCAAGTGGCCTCAACGACCCTCTAAAAAGGATGCAAATGACCAGCTGTCTGCAAGGAGTATAAATCCTTCTCTTTCCCACCACCCAGTCAAAGCCAAAGAAGCTTTTTGGATGAGAAGCAAAACGTCTTCGAAGAAAAACAAGAAGGTCCAGCTGCCTCTTGAAAAAGAAAAAGCCCCTTTGGGATATTCACATTTATAATTCCTATTTCAGAATGTCACTTTCAGAAGTTATGATCATTCTCAGATGCCCTTTTAAACACACTTTCATACCGGCCTTTGACCAAAGATGAACACTTCACGTTCTTCTGCTGCTGCTGCAGTCCATCCTCTTGGGGCTGGGCTGGTTTTGAAGGACACTTGGAAAATCTTCTCTAGAAATCCATGGCGAGGTTCATTTCCACCTTTAGACTGGAGTTGCTGCTAAACACACCTGAAAAGCAATGCAAAATGAAGTCTTAAACAAGTCCTCCCTTCCTTACCCACAGCCCTTCCCACATAGCCATAACAACACTGAGGTGGCATCACCAAATCTGCAATTGTGGTATCTCAAAGTGTTCTGAAACAAACATGAAACGGAGGTAACAGCAAAACCTTTTAGGTTTTAGCATTTCTTTCTCTCCATATCTCTTTTAAATTTAATTCATCTGTCATTTTAAAAAAGGATTTAGGGAGGGTCTTTCTGTTTTGCTTTGTTATTGTTGCTGTATAGTCCAGTTTATTGTCCACAATTCCATTAAAATCTCCCATCATAGCTATATTGACATAGTCCAGTCCAATTATTTTCATGTGTAATTTTTTGTAGAATTCTTGTTTATCATTCGGAGCATAAATTGCAATCAGGAGTGTTTTCATATTATTATCCATTATTTCCACCATTAATATTCTTCCATCTTCATCAGTATAAATCAATTTTGCTGGAATAGCCTCTTTAATGTACAAAACCACTCCTCTTTTCTTACATTGCGTCAAAGAGGTAAATATTTTCCCTAATTTTGGCTGGACCAACAATTGTTCATATTGTTTTTTGATATGTACTTCTTGTAAGCAAATTATATCAAATTTTAGCAAAACCTTTTAATGATTCTTTACAAATTTTGTTCCTTCCCGGTTAAAAGGTTGTTTCAAACTAATTGTCTTTGATAAGAATACTAGATAAAGTTGCCAATAAATAGTTCAAACACAAAGAGTCTCCAAACACCAACCAAGATAATCCAAACATCCACAAGGCTTGAGTGCAAAAACTTCTTTGCTTCCTGCAAGGTACTCCGGTTTCTCAGCTGGCTTTTATCTCTTAAGAGAGGGGCAGTCTTACTTACCTTGCAATCTTACTCCTGAGTCGCCCGTGCTGCTTCAGCTGCTCTTTCCTTCGAACCGCCTTGCGTGCACGCACACTTGGCACAGGCTCCTCGGGGGACTCTTCCTCACTGCTGCCAGCCTCCACGACCTCCGAAGGCAGCCCTCCACTCCCTGATGGTCCTGGCCCCATCCCTGCATCCCACGCAGGCCCCCTCATCCGAGTCCTCGCTCTCCAAGACCTCAGCCGCCTGCATCTGCTGCCGGCGAAGCACAACACAAAGAAAGAACAAACTTTGTAGCTCAGGACGAAGAATTGGGCGTGGTGCAGATATGACATGCACGAAACAGTCACCCTCTGTAGACTCCCACCCAGAATTACCTCCAGTCTAATCCCAGCCTGGAAGGGAGAATGACCTGGATGCAATGACCAGGATCTGCCTTCCTAACCTGAGATACCTCAACAGGGTATGCTGGGAACATAGGGTCAGCCTGCCCAAGGATGGGTCACAAAAGGCAGAATGTAGGATGGTAGAGCTGGAAGAGGAGACCTTGAAGGTCTTCTAGCCCAGACCCTAAACTGTCCAGGTCAAATAATTGCCCAGTCCCTTCCTAAAAACCTCCAGTGTGGGAACACCCACTGATTAATTGTTTTCACAGTCAGGAAATTTCTCCGTCGTTCTAGGTTGGGTCTCTCCTTGATGAGTTTCCATCACTTACTTCTTGTCCCACCCTCAGAATCTTTAGAGAATAAATCCACCTCCTCTTTTCTGTGACAGCTCCTCGGATATTGGAAGAATGCCATCATGTCACCCCTAAATCCTTCTCTTCGCACACCCAGCTTGGAAATTCTGGGAGTTGAAGTCCACAAGTCTTAAAACTTCCCAAGGTTGCTCATTCCTGCTCTTTACCACTCTGGTCAAATGGGTGTCAGGTCTCTTCTTAAAAACCTCCAGTGATGGAGCACCCACGATTTCTGGTGGCAGGCTGTTCCACTGGTTAATTGTTCTCCCAACCAAGAAATTCCTCCTTAGTTCCAGGTTGCTTCTCTCCTGGATGAGTTTCCCTTCCGTTGCTTCTTGTCCTGCCTTCAAGTGCTCTGGAGAATAGGTGGACCCTGTTAAGCCTGGTTTCCCCAACCAGGGTTAGGGAGACAAGCTAAACAGAATGTGTAGCGTTAGTCTGATAGACACACAGATAAATGAGTGAGCTAAGCTTGTATGTTTATTAACATACAGTAAAAATAACAGATACGCTTGTGCTATCAAAAATATAGTTTATTCCATTATGAGTTCATAGCATAGTCAAAATAACAGTCCAATAGTCATGTATCATTTAGTCAGTCCATTCAGGGATATTCAGTTAGCAAAGTCCGTGTGGAATATCCTATGTCAGTTCACTTACAAATCAGTCCTTTGTTTCTCTCTCCCATTCGAGTAACGCAGTCTTGAGTCCATGCAATAATTAGGGATCATCAAAGCCAGAGAGAAGTAAGCTGTCCTCTTGCTTCTTTTAAACTGCTTTCACAACCACTCCCCTAATTACATTCCCATATTTAAAGTTGCAGACACTTTAACTTATAAACTATGATTACATATTTATTATTTTACCTAAACCAGTTAGGGTAAACAACGTTATCCCTAACAGACCCCCTCTTCTTTGCGGCAGCCCCCCCCCCCAAATATTAGAAGATGCTTTCCTGTCGCTCCTAGCCCTTCTCTTCATTAGACTAGGCATTCCCAGTTCCCGCAACCGTTCGTCATAAGGTTTAGCCTCTCTTGTTTTTCTTTCTCTGTGGCGTTGCGTTTGACTGGGCTTTTCTCATTTCATTTTTCAGAGTTTCCCAAGCATCTTGAGAAACCCAGAGCCAATCCCTTCTTTCTATCCATATTACTCAACTGCTGGTAAATCTGCTATTATTCCATGTTGTTCGGTGGCTCCTCTTTAGTCTAACACATAGAACATACAGCAATGGAGTTGGTAGGGACCTTGGAGGTCTTCTAGTCCAGCCCTCTCAAGCAGGAGACCCTATACCATGTGAGACAGTCTCTTCTTAACAAGGGAGCATCTACAGCTTCGGGTGGCAGGCAATTCCACTGGTTTATTCTTCTCACTATCAGGAATTTTCTCCTTAATTCCAGGCTGCTTCTATGTTTGTTCAGTTTCCATCCACTGTTGCTTATCTTGCCTTCTGGTGTTTTGCAGGATAGTTGGACCCCCCTCTTCTCTGCGACCCCCCTTCAAATATTGGACTTCTTCCTGTCACCCACCTAGCCCTTCTCTTCCTGAGCCTCGCTCAGCTCCCTAGCCCCCTCCCAAGACCCACCCAGGTCCCCCCCCCATCAAGATCTTTAGTGGGTTTGCAAATAGATCTTTCTTTTTCTTTTGCAAGGATTCACTTTTGCCAACTCAGCAGCCTTCTGGAATCACGGGGTCTGTCTCTGGTGGGTTTTCCTCTGCTGCGTTGTTGTTCTGTTTTGCTGTTTGCAACGCTCTTCCTTTTCTCTTCTCCTCCTTCCCTGCTTTGCCATGGGACGCTCTCATTAGCCCCGTCCCCCCCCTCCCCGGCTGCCCCCGTCCCCGTCCCTTCCCTTCCCTCCTCCCTCGGTCCCCTTTCCTGATTTCACAGCCCCTCCGCAGGTCAAAAGAGGCCCCGTTTTCTCCACCCCAACCTCCCTCCAACTTATTACCAAGAGGTTCGTTAACAATTTGCAAAGGCCCTCCGAAGCCAATCAATTATGCATCAAACAACTTTTTCGTTCCTTACCTCGAGACCTTTCTTAAAAATGTAAAAAAAGAAAAAGAAAAAGAAAAAAGCGAAGAAGAAGGAGTTGGGTGGCTTGGAAGCATTCTTCCCCCCCCCTCTCTCTCTCTTTGGGGCCTTTTGTTATTATTTTTATTATGATGATTTCTCTCTCTCTCTCTCACCCACCCATCCCGTGCACATTTGAAAGGTCTGCCTCCCGGTATTGAGATTAAAATGCATCCGATGCTCGGTTTAATTGGCACGCAAGAAAAAAAAAGAAGTAAAAGGAGAGAGAGAGAGAGAGAGAGAAAAGGAGAGCTGGGTTTGGAGGAGTTGTTGTTTTTGTGTGCATCTCTGGGCAGTGGGGAGGCAAGCGGCGGGGAGGGAGGGGAAAAACTTTTTGAGTTGGCTATGAGGTTCCCACTGTCGCCCTGGGCACAGATGGACGTAGACATCTCTGCAAAATGAAAAGAGTTGGAAGCTGGGACTTTGGAGGTCTTCTGGTCCAACCCATTGCTCACGCAGGAGACCCTGCATGACAGCATTTCAGACAAATGGATGTCCAGTCTCTTCTTAAAAACCTCCAGCGATGGAGC
This sequence comes from Hydrophis major, assembly GCA_033807585.1. Lineage (NCBI taxonomy): Eukaryota > Metazoa > Chordata > Lepidosauria > Squamata > Elapidae > Hydrophis > Hydrophis major. Next base: position 82,364 of record JAUCBL010000328.1, read on the forward strand.
ACTTATAACTTCTGGTGGCAAGCAGTTCCACGGGATAATTGTCCTCACGGTTAGGAAGTTTCTCCTTAATCCCAAGTTGTTTCTCTCCTTGATCAGTTTCCATCTGTTTGCTTCTTGTCCTGCCTCTTCAGGGGCTTTGCAGAATAGTTGGACCCCTTCCCTCCTCTTTGGGGAAGCCCCTCAGATATCGAAAGACTGCTAGCGTGTCTCCCCTGTTCCTTCTTTTCACGAAACAATGGCAGACGTACCCAGTTCCAGCAACCATTCTTAGTCCAGTCCCCAATTGTCTTAGTTGTTCTTCTCTGTACTTTCTAGAAGGAGAGGGTTGGCAGATAGGTTAAAAAAAAGGAGCAAGAAAGAAGAACAATAATAGCCCTAAGAGATGAAAGTGGGAGATTATGCTCCCAGTTAGATGAAAAGTAAGCAATTGCCCAAAAATTATTTCCTCATTTATATACTCAAGAAGAAATGCTAGAAAAGAATTATTACCCAATACCTCAAATTCAAGAATCTGCCTAAACTATCGGACGAAGAACAAGACTTTTTAAATAATAAAATAACTGTAAATGAAATTAAAGATGCAACAGGGAAACAAAACAATGAAAAAAAAAACCCAGGACCGGATCGGATTCTGACCATTCAGAGTTCTACAAAGTATTCCAGGAAGTATTAGAGGCATTAATGACAGATCTGTATAATGAGGCACTAAAATGTGCCAAAATACCAAAGACATGGACTCGACATCTGTTTTACATTGTGGCAACCAAAATTGGATGCTGTGGCCTTACCAAGGTCTTGTAAAGTGGTATTAACACTCCACATGATCTTGATTCCATCCCTCCGTTGAGGCAGCCTAAGATTGCATTGGCCTTTTCGGCTGCTGCTGCACATGGCTGGCTCTTATTTAAGTGATTGTCCACTAGGATTGTCCACTAAGATCCCTCTCACAGTTACGACTATTGAGGGAGGCACTGCCTATACCCGTGATGGTGAACCTATGGCACGGCAGAGCCGTTTGTGCAGGCACACAAGCTCCAGCCAAACTTATCTGCACTGCGTATGCGCGCGCCTCCCAGGTGATTTGCGGCCCATTTGAGGCCATCTGTGTGGGGCATTTGTAATAATAATAATAATGAGGAGGAGGAGGAGGAGGAAGAAAGAGGAGGAGGTGGTGGTGCTGGTAGTTGTGGTTCTGGAGAATGAAAAATTCAAGATCTTGTGGGACTTCAGAATTCACACGGACAGGCACTTCGCCCACAACATGCCTGACATAACAATAGTTGAAAAGAAAAAGGGTTGCTTCATTGACATTGCAAGACCTGGTGATGCATGAATTGTGGACACACAGCAAGAAAAAAAATCATAAGGTATCGGGACTGACAAATTGAAGTTGAGCGACTTTGGGAAAAGAAATCATCATGTGTTATCCCAATTGTGATTGGAGCCTTTGGAGCAATACTGAAAGGCTGCCTTGCTAAATTTTGAATTTATCAGACTTGAATACTCTGATTCTACAAAAATAAACCACCCTACTTGGAACAGCTTATATCCTCCGACACTACCTGAACAGTTCCTAGGTACCTTGTGTTCTGTCCTTAATTTGAATACTCGAAATCCCCGCGCCTTGATTGGCTAAGGCGCGGGGATTTCTGATTGGCCAGGCGAGCCGCGCTGATTGGCCCGATTGAAGTCTCCCGCGATTGGCTCGCTCCAAGAGCGGGAGACTTGAATCGCTGTTATTGGCCGCGGCCGCCGAGGCGAAAAGGATAAAAGCCGCGGGCTTTTTCCTTTTCGCCGGTTCGGTTCACAACAGTTTAATAAAGAGCTTGAATGATAGTCACGGACTCTGAGCTTTCTTTTGCGGACACGACACTGGCGACGAGGATGGGATCCCGACCCTGAACCGAACCCCGTGTCCAACAAGAGCCAGTTCCAGTGAAAGAGATGGCGAAGATCGCACCGCCCGCCCCCTTCAACCCCGCCAACGAAGACTGGGAATCGTACTCAGACCGGTTCCGAATGTACTTAGAATGCGCCGGAATGAAGGACGCCCCGGGCCCGCTAAAACGCGCCGTCTTTCTTACTCACTGCGGACCAGAGGTCTTCCAGATGGCCAAAGCATTGGCCAAGCCGGCAGACGCAACAGCCATGGACTGGGACGTCCTCGAGCCTATACTGCGGCGCCACTACGCCCCCGAGGTCCCCATCCTGATACGGCGCAACGAGTTTTACCGCCGAAATCAGAAACCAGACGAGAAATTGAGCGACTTCGTCGCCGAGCTGCGGCGCCTAGGAGGACTCTGCGAGTTTGAAGGTCTAAACAGCCTCATTAGAGACCGATTCGTGCTCGGCCTATGGGACCCTACACTCCAGAGCCGGCTTATGGCAAAGGGCGACATCAGCCTAGCAGACGCCCTCACCGCAGCCGCAGCCGCAGAGGCAACCCGCTCGTCCGCTGACAGCATGCGAAGATCCGACGCAAAGGGCGGTAACAACAACCCGGCAAGGTCAGCCGACCCTAGAAGCGAATCAACCGCACACTACGGAGAATTTCAGTCAGCCTCCAGCACGTCGGAAGACGAGGAGGACATACATCGCGTGCAGACGGGACGCGGCGACCAGCGAAATCGAAGAGGTCGTAGGTCGAGGACCAACTGTGCCGGGTGCGGCGGCGACCACCCCAGGTCAGAATGCCGATTTTTTGACTCTATTTGTAGGCATTGTGAACGACGGGGTCACATCGCTCGAGTTTGCCGCCAAAAGAAGACCCGCAGCCCGCCCAGATGGGAACAACACGACCGGAAGAAGGAAAGCCCCCCGCCCAAGACCAGAGAGCGCCAATCGGACGGTCGGTGGGACTGTACCCAGCGATCTTCAAGAGGCGGCGACGGTCGGCGAAAAGAAGAAACACACCAGACGGTGACCATCGGCCATGCCATCTCCGACGGCGCCAGAAAGGTACACGTTGAAGTCCATATTGAGGGCCAGCCATGCAAGATGGAAGTGGACTCCGGGTCCTACCTCTCCATGATTGCATGGCGCGAGATTAAGCGGCTCGTACCCACACTCCATAACATTCATACCCAGAAAATCATCATAAAAGACTACCAAGGGAACCGCGTCCCGGTAGTGGGCACCAAGAGCTTCAATGTAACCTACAAGGGCCGCACCGAACAACTGCCACTCACTATCGTCGATCGCGACCGCCCAAGCCTCCTGGGTTTACAATGGTTCGCCCCGCTTGACATCGCGCTGACAGGAGTCAACCACGTCGCCGACGACGGTTGGGAACAGCGGCTAGCCCAGGAGTTCCAGGAAGTTTTCGATGGAAGCTTGGGCAAGTACCAGGGGCCCCTTATTTCGTTTGACTTAGACCCGAAGGTTCCCCCCAAGCGGCTTAAACCTAGGAGGGTACCATTCGCCCTGAAGCCTAAAATTGATGAGCAGATCAACAAGCTCGTCGAACAGGGGATGTTGCAACCGATAGACCATGCCCGATGGGAAACCCCTATAGTGACCCCAGTAAAACCAGACGGGTCCGTGAGAATTTGCGGGGACTATAAGGCCACCCTAAATGGCGCATTACAACAAAGCGCCTACCCAGTCCCAATCGTGCAACATCTGCTGCACTCACTGGGAGGGGGCAAGGTCTTTGCCAAGCTCGATCTCGCCCAGGCATATCAGCAGCTACCAGTAGATGAGAAAACGGTGGAAGCCCAGACCATCGTGACCCATCGGGGGGCCTTCAAGTGTAACCGACTCCAATTCGGAGTCAGCGTGGCACCAGGCATCTTTCAAAGCCTGATGGAACGTTTGCTACAGGGCATCGAGGGGGTGGTGCCCTATTTTGATGACGTATTAGTAGCGGCACCAAACGAAGCCGAATTAGAAAACCGACTCAGACAGGTCTTAACAAAATTTAAAGTGACAGGACTTAAAGTTAAACGAGAAAAATGTCAACTATGCACAAAGCAAGTGGAATTTTTGGGCTACCTTCTAGACCGGCATGGCATTCACCCTACAATTAAAAAAGTGAAAGCCATCAAAGAAGCCCCTACCCCAAAGTCTAAAACGGAACTACAAGCGTTCTTAGGGTTGCTGAATTTTTATAATGTTTTCCTACCCCAAAAGGCTACGGCGGCGGAGCCTTTGCATAGACTCCTGGATAAGGCGGCAACCTGGACTTGGGGGAGACGAGAGCAAACCGCCTTTCAAAAAACCAAAGACCTCCTCACCTCCGACGCCGTCCTGATTCAATTCAGCGAAACCTTGCCCTTAGCTGTCACTTGCGACGCATCACCTTTCGGCGTCGGCGCTGTCCTCAGCCATACCCTCCCAGACAAAAGGGAAGCACCCATCGCATTTTTCTCCAGGACTCTGACTAAACCAGAGCGGAACTATAGCCAGCTGGACAAAGAAGCCTTGGCTATAGTTGCCGCCGTTAAGCGTTTCCACGAATACCTATATGGCCGCCCGTTCACCATTGTGACAGACCATAAGCCATTGCTGGGAATCCTCGCCGGAAACCGAGCCACCCCGAACATTTTATCACCCCGGATGACAAGGTGGTCCGAGTTCCTGGCAGCCTACAGCTACGACCTGTTACACAAGCCAGGTAAGAAAATTTCGAACGCGGACGCTTTAAGCCGTTCCCCCTTACCAGACTCTGATCCTGACCCAGCACCAACAACAAACACCCTTAGCATTGAAAACCTACCCATTACCGCATCGGACATTGCCAGAGACACTGTTAAGGATAAGCGTCTGGCGCGAATCCTACATTGGCTAGAAAAAGGCTGGCCTGAAAGGGACAATGACGAATCCATTAAAACGTTCAGAAACCGCCAGACTGAACTTTCAATTCTTAAGGGATGTATCTTGTGGGGTGACAGGGTAGTCATCCCGGACAGATTGCAAGGGAGGGTCCTAGAGATGCTGCATGAGGGTCATCCTGGCATCGTCAGGACTAAAGCCCTGGCCAGGAGTTACGCTTGGTGGCCAGGGATGGACAAACAAATTGAGCAATGGGTCGCCAAATGCCATCGATGCCAGGAGACCAGACCCAGCCCACCCGCAGCACCCATCCGGGACTGGGAAATACCAAGGGGGCCCTGGTCCAGAATCCATTTAGACTTTGCGGGTCCAACAAATGGGCATACTTTTTTGATCACAGTCGACGCTTACTCCAATTGGTTGGAAGTAAGCGATATGAAATCCACTACCACGGAGGCTGTCATCAAAGAACTGTGTAAACTGTTTTCCACGCACGGCCTCCCAGACGTCATCGTCTCAGATAACGGGCCCCAGTTTACTTCCCTCGAGTTTGAAAGGTTTTTGGCGGAGAGGGGCATCCGCCACGCATTAACGGCACCGGCGCATCCGGCGGCGAACGGTAGAGCGGAACGGATGGTCCAGTTTACTAAAAAAACCCTCCGGAAAATGGACCACGGGGAGATCAACGACAAAATCAACAAACTCCTCTTCATACAACACATAACCCCTAACACCACTACCAACAAGAGCCCAGCTGAACTGTTAATGGGCAGGAAGCTGAGGTCCCCACTCGACAGGTTGCACCCGACTTACAACCCGGAGCGGCCCCCAGACTCCAGCTCCAAATACCGGACATTTGCCCCTGGTGACTTAGTTTACGCCAAAAATCTGACGGGGGGACCCCCTATGGATCCCAGCCGTCATCACTCAAATCACAGGTCCACGGTCGTACCGGCTCCAAACCACCGACAGGCGAGCCTGGAAACGACACATCGACCAGCTCAGGTCACGAACGGCAACAGACCTCAACCCCCAAGACTCGAACCAAGGGGGGAGGGAATACCCGAATAAAATAGCGCAAGAAAAAATCCAAAAGTACTCACCGGAACGCAGCCATCGCGAGTCCCCTCCGGAGAAGAACCACCTGGCCAGCTCAACCGACTCGGAGAAACCAAGCGGGAGCGGCGAAACCCGCAGCTCAACCGACCCGGTAGGCCCAGGCGGGAGCCACGGAGAACGAACCGGCCCGATCATCCAGCCGGTTCACACAGAGGGAGGAGCAGCCAAAAAGATGACCGCTCCGGCCGAGGTACAGCTTGAAACTGAGTTGCGCAGGTCAACTAGGACTAGACGGAGCCCCGCCTACCTGCGTGACTACGCTACGTGATGGACCATACCAAGAGGGGAGGGGTGTTCTGTCCTTAATTTGAATACTCGAAATCCCCGCGCCTTGATTGGCTAAGGCGCGGGGATTTCTGATTGGCCAGGCGAGCCGCGCTGATTGGCCCGATTGAAGTCTCCCGCGATTGGCTCGCTCCAAGAGCGGGAGACTTGAATCGCTGCCATTGGCCGCGGCCACCGAGGCGAAAAGGATAAAAGCCGCGGGCTTTTTCCTTTTCGCCGGTTCGGTTCACAACAGTTTAATAAAGAGCTTGAATGATAGTCACGGACTCTGAGCTTTCTTTTGCGGACACGACACCTTGGTTAGGACTCGAGCTGTTGAGCTACCAACCAGCCCCAAAGGCTGTGAATCTCGCTAAAGATTAGATGAAAATGATAATGGAAATACTAATGCTCTGATGGTCATTTGAAAAAAAAATCTTTTCTTAATGAGCACCTAGAAGCCAAGAGGAACACACGGGCTAAATTTCAAGTTTGTAGACTTTATGATGCTGGAGATTTCGTGATGATGCATGAGGGGCATTTCGCTTTTATACATATAGATTTGTATCCCTGGAATATTATGGATCCGAAAGATACAACCAAGTGGACTTCAAGAAAGCTGCCAGGGTGCCTTTGTAAGGGGGGAAGAAAAACCCAGAGGGAGGGTTGGAAAATTTGCAGCTGCAAAGAAAAAAGGGTTGGGCTGTAATTCACCCCGTCGCAGTGGCCATTTTGACTTTTTTGACTGGCTCCTCTTCCCCGCTTCACAGCGGATCCAAACTGCTTCTAGGATTTCATCCTCTCTCCCTTTTTTTACTTTGCCAATCTCAAGATTGTATTTGGATTTCTGAAAATGGAATTTTCCCATTTGGTAGGAAATATGACAAGCGTTTTATCTTGATTTAAATTGGCCTCCCTCTCCCAGAATACCAACCTTTTTATTCAGGCCGGTAAATACATTGCTTGTAATTCATCACCCTAGTAAAATTTACTGTTGTCCATTAGAATTTCAGGTTTTATGAGAATATAACTGTCTGCAGTAAGTTGGGTCCCGAGTACGGAGAAAGCCTCTAAAATATGAACGATCCATAAAAATTATGAACAAGTGAGGAACTCAGCTTTGGCCTATAAATAAAAGCTCGGAAGTTGCTGATTAATCTAAATTCGGTCAACATCAGGTTTTTTTTTATTTTTCCTACCTTCAGAGAGATGCATTTTTGCACCCAGGGTCTCGGAGTTTGGTTTCTCCTCAGGTGCATTTTAAAGGCAAACCACTTCTCCTAATAGACACTTTTAAAAAATTAATTTTCTTTTCTTTTTCTCCCCCAGCATTCATGCCATGACAGGATCTTGGAGGAGGAGGAAGAGGGGGAGGAGGACTTTGATGCTGTCTCGGCTTGGTGGTTTTCTTGCGGACATTTCATAACCCAGCTAGGTGGCATCATCAGTGCTACAAGGGAGGGGGGCTTGTAGGGAGGAGGAAGGGGGAGGCCTATGGACTCCTTGGTGCTCTGTGAGCTTGGTGGTTTTCTTGCAGATGTTTCATTACCCAGCTAGGTCATATCATCAGAGCTAGAAGGGAGTAGAGTTTGCTCTTATTTTTATATGCTGATGACGTTACCTAGTTGGGTAAAGAAACATCTGTAGGAAAATCACCAAGTTCAGAGAGCTCCAAGGACTCCATAGTCATCCTCCTCCTCCTCCTCCTTGTTCCTTTCTCCTGCACTCCAAACACCCCACTTCCTTCTCGCATTGATCATGTTACCTAGTTGGGTAATGAAAGGTCTGCAAGAAAACCACCCAGGCCCCCAAAGTTCAGCCCTGAGCTACAAATATTCTTTTCTATCAGAATAAACACTCAAGTTATACCAGCTGCCTCCATTTTTCTTTCAGGGCTAAGTTCAGAAATGGACAACATAAATGCCTTATTCCTGGGAGCCATTTTGTCCCCCTGATACCACAGATTTTTCATGTTTGTTTTACTTAAAACATATCCCTCCCCCGTCTTATAAGCCACTCAGGGTGGATCCCAATCAAAAGATGGGAAATCTTGGAGGTCCAGATGGGATTTTTAAACCCCTGACAAATCATAATTTTTAATAAGCTACATATTATTAGAAGCCTGGGGAATAATCATATTACCTGCTTGATGGATAACATTTTAATTAAATGTATATTTAATCAATAGCTCATCTTTGGCTTGATTCTACCTATATTGGAATCCAGGTTCCAGTCAGTTTGGGAATTTATGTTGTCCATATAACTTGAGGGAAGAAAGCAGACTGGCCTCAGTGTGAAAAAAAGTTGTGTGTCTTTGCACCACAAGAGACACAAGGTAGTACACCAAGAAAATGCTTCTCAAGTTGCTAGGAATGGGTAGATTTGCTTAAGCCACAATGAAAACTAAAGCTCTGGATTCTAGAAAGGGAGGAGGAGGAGCAGCAGCAGGAACAGGAGGAGGAGGAGGAGGAGGAGGAAGAGGAGGTGAGGAGGAGCAGGTGGAGGAGGAGACGCATTCTATTCTATGTTCTATTCTATGTTCTATTCTATTCTAATTTTTTCTATTTTAATCTGTTCTATTAGAAAATGAGAGAGAACCAAGCGTCAAATTCTGAATTTTAGCTTTGGGATTAAAAGTTGCCTTCTGCTTTTGAAGGGTCTCAGTTTGCCAATTTCTTGATGGTTTGATTCCTCTCCCTCCCCTCCCTCTCTTTCTCTTTCTCTCTCTCTCCCGCTCTCTCTTTCTTCCTCTTTCTCTCTTCCCCCCCTCTCTTTCTCTCTTTCTCCCTCTCTCCCACCCTCTCTCTCTTTCTCTCTCTTTCTCTCTCTCTCTCTCTCCCGCTCTCTCTTTCTTCCTCTTTCTCTTTCCCCCCTCTTTCTCTCTTTCTCCCTCTCTCCCACCCTCTCTCTTTCTCTCTCTCTCCCCCCCTTTCTTTCTCTCTTTTTCTCTCATTCTCTCCCTCTCCCGCTCTTTCTTCCTCTTTCTCTCTTTCCCCCCTCTTTCTCTCTTTTTCTTTCTCTCTCTCCTGCTCTTTCTTCCTCTTTCTCTTCCCCCCCTCTTTCTCTCTTTCTCCCATTCTCTCCCACCCTCTCTCTTTCTCTCTCTCTCTCTCTCCCCTCTCTCTTTTTCTCTCTCTTTCTTTCTTTCTCTCTCTCCCGCTCTCTCTTTCTTCCTCTTTCTCTTCCCCCCTCTCTTTCTCTCTTTCTCCCTCTCTCCCACCCTCTCTCTTTCTCTTTCTCTCTCTCTCCACCCTCTCTCTTTCTCTCTCTCCCCTCTCTCTCTTTCTTTCTTTCTCTCTCTCTCCCGCTTTCTCTTTCTTCCTCTTTCTCTCTTCCCCCTCTCTTTCTCTCTTTCTCCCTCTCTCCCACCCTCTTTCTCTTTCTCTCTCTCTCTCTTTCTCTCTCTCTCTTTCTCTCTTTCTTTCTCTCTCTCTCTCTCTCCCGCTCTCTCTTTCTTCCTCTTTCTCTCTCCGCCCCCTCTCTTTCTCTCTTTCTCCCTCTCTCCCACCCTCTCTTTCTCTTTCTCTCTCTCTCCCCTCTCTCTTTCTCTCTCTTTCTTTCTTTCTCTCTCTCTCCCGCTCTCTCTTTCTTCCTCTTTCTCTCTTTCCCCCCTCTCTTTCTCTTTCTCCCTCTCTCCCACCCTCTCTCTTTCTCTTTCTCTCTCTCTCCCCTCTCTCTTTCTCTCTCTTTCTTTCTCTCTCTCTCCCGCTCTCTCTCTTCCTTTCTCTCTTTCTCTCTTTCTCCCTCTCTCCCACTCCCTCTCTTTCTCTCTCTCTCCCCCCTCTCTTTCTCTCTCTTTCTTTCTCTCTCTCTCCCCCCTCTCTTTCTCTCTTTCTTTCTCTCTCTCTCTCTCCCGCTCTTTCTTCCTCTTTCTCTCTTTCCCCCCTCTCTTTCTCTCTCTCTCCCACCCCCTCTCTTTCTCTTTCTCTCTCTCTCCCCCCTCTCTTTCTCTCTTTCTTTCTTTCTCTCTCTCTCCCGCTCTCTCTTTCTTCCTCTTTCTCTCTTTCCCCTCTTTCTTTCTCCCTCTCTCCCACCCTCTCTCTCTTTCTCTCTCTCCTCTCTCTCTTTCTCTTTCTTTCTTTCTCTCTCTCTCCCCCCTCTCTTTCTCTCTCTTTCTTTCTTTCTCTCTCTCTCCCGCTCTTTCTTCCTCTTTCTCTCTTCCCCCCTCTCTTTCTCTCTTTTTCTTTCTCTCTCTCTCCTGCTCTCTCTTTCTTCCTCTTTCTCTCTTTCCCCGCTCTCTTTCTCTCTTTCTCCCTCTCTTCCAACCTCTCTTTCTCTTTCTCTCTCTCTCTCCCCCCTCTCTTTCTCTCTTTTTCTTTCTCTCCCTCTCTCTCTTTCCCCTCCCCACTCCCTCTCCATACACAATTTCTTGATGGTTTGATATCTCTCTCTCTTTTTTAAACAAAAAAGTGAAGCCTTAAATATCAAATGCTCCAAGCTGCCAAAGATAAAATATCTCAGTATTTCAAGTAGTCAGTCCTGATGAATTATATACCACTTTGTAGTGACAGAAACTTATTGCATGTCAGATATTGTCAAATATTGAATTGCACGGCTGGCCATCAATTAAAGTCAAATGCTAAATATGGTACTGTGTCAGCCCGAAAATACCGTCACTGAAGGGGGGGGTGATGTCAGATGTCAATTAATACCGTCAAATGCCAACTGTCAAATGCAGTTAAATATATGGGCTGGAGGCATATAGAGTTACGGGTGTTAAATATTAAAACACTCTTTAAGACATACACTCCACATCCGCAGCTGCCCGGCACCATTTCGTAAGGAAGCGGAGCAAAAGGTTCGGCTTCGGCTCTGCAGATTAAAATCGAATTAAGCCCCAATCCTGCATGATGGGAAATCGCTCGTGGGGGCAGGAGCGGGGGGGGGGGTCACCGAAGGCCTCGTTCAAGGAGCATTTAAAAAGACCATGATAAAAGCCAACCCGGATGGCAGGCTGCCTGCCTCAATTCCGCCCGGCGTCGTTAAAGGAAGCGAAGGGAGGAAAACGATCTGTGGAAATTGTAGGGAAAGACCCAGAAGGTGGAAATAGCAGCAGCCAAGCGGACATTAGACTCCCTTGAGGCTTT
>JAUCBL010000329.1:30000-32500 GCA_033807585.1 Hydrophis major
TATCTATCTATCTATCTATCTATCTATCTGTCTGTCTGTCTGTCTGTCTGTCTGTCTGTCTGTCTGTCTGTCTGTCTGTCTGTCTGTCTATCTATCTATCTATCTGTCTATCTTTCCATTCCATCTATCTATCTATCTATCTATCTATCTATCTATCTATCTATCTATCTATCTATCTATCCATTCCATCTATCTGTCCATTCCATCTGTCTGTCTGTCTATCTATCTATCTATCTATCTATCTATCTATCTATCTATCTATCTATCTATCTATCTATCCATTCCATCTTTCTGTCTATCTATCTATCTATCTATCTATCTATCTATCTATCTATCTATCTATCTATCTATCTATCTATCTATCTATCTATCTATCTATCTATCTATCTATTCCATCCGTCGGTCACTCTGTCTGTCTGTCTGTCTATCTATCTAACTATCTGTCCATCTATCTTTCTATCTAGCTATCCATTCCATCCGTCTGTCTGTCTGTCTATCTATCTATCTATCTATCTATCTATCTATCTATCTATCTATCTATCTATCTATCTATCTATCTATCTATCTATCTATCCTACTATCTATCTATCTATCTATCTATCTATCTATCTATCTATCTATCTATCTATCTATCTATCTATCTATCTATCTATCTATCGATCCAATCCATCCATCTGTCCGTCTATCTATCTATCTATCTATCTATCTATCTATCTATCTATCTATCTATCTATCTATCTATCTATCTATCTATCTATCTATCTATCCATTCCATCCATCTGTCTGTCTGTCTGTCTACCTCTTTATCTGTCTGTCTATCTATCTATCTATCTATCATCTATCTATCTATCTATCTATCTATCTATCTATCTATCTATCTATCTATCGATCCAATCCATCCATCTGTCCGTCTATCTATCTATCTGTATCTATCTATCTATCTATCTATCTATCTATCTATCTATCTATCTATCTATCTATCCATTCCATCTATCTGTCCATTCCACCTGTCTGTCTGTCTGTCTGTCTGTCTGTCTATCTATCTATCTATCTATCTATCTATCTATCTATCTATCTATCTATCCATTCCATCGGTCTGTCTGTCTGTCTACCTCTTTATCTGTCTGTCTATCTATCTATCTATCTATCTATCTATCTATCTATCTATCTATCTATCTATCTATCTATCTATCTATCTATCTATCTATCTATCTATCTATCCATTCCATCCATCTGTCTGTCTGTCTGTCTACCTCTTTATCTGTCTGTCTATCTATCTATCTATCTATCATCTATCTATCTATCTATCTATCTATCTATCTATCTATCGATCCAATCCATCCATCTGTCCGTCTATCTATCTATCTATCTATCTATCTATCTATCTATCTATCTATCTATCTATCTTTCCATTCCATCTATCTGTCCATTCCATCTGTCTGTCTGTCTGTCTATCTGTCTATCTATCTATCTATCTATCTATCTATCTATCTATCTATCTATCTATCCATCCATCCATCTATCTATCTATCTACCTATCTATTCCATCCGTCGGTCACTCTGTCTGTCTGTCTGTCTATCTATCTAACTATCTGTCCATCTATCTATCTATCTAGCTATCCATTCCATCCGTCTGTCTGTCTGTCTTTCTATCTATCTGTCTGTCTGTCTGTCTGTCTGTCTGTCTATCTATCTATCTATCTATCTATCTATCTATCTATCTATCTATCTATCTATCCATCTATCTAGCTATCTAGCTATCCATTCCATCCGTCTCTCTCTCTCCTCTCTCTCTCTCTCTCTCTCTCTCTCTCTCTGTCTATCCAACTATCCATTGCATCTATCTATCTATCTATCTATCTATCTATCTATCTATCCATTCCATCTATCTGTCCATTCCATTTGTCTTTCTGTCTGTCTGTCTATCTATCTATCTATCAATCTATCTATCTATCAATCTATCTATCTATCTATCTATCTATCTATCTATCTATCTATCTATCTATCTATCTATCTATCTATCTATCTATCTGTCTGTCCATCTATCTATCTATCTAGCTATCCATTCCATCCATCTGTCTATCTCTCTCTCTCTCTCTCTCTCTCTCTCTCTCTCTCTGTCTATCCAACTATCCATTGCATCTATCTATCTATCTATCTATCTATCTATCTATCTATCTATCTATCCATTCCATCTATCTGTCCATTCCATTTGTCTTTCTGTCTGTCTATCTATCTATCTATCTATCTATCTATCTATCTATCAATCTATCTATGTATCTATCTATCTATCTCTCCATTCCATCCATCTGTCTGTCTGTCTGTCTACCTCTTTATCTATCTATCTATCTATCTATCTATCTATCTATCTGTCTGTCTGTCTGTCTGTCTGTCTGTCTGTCTGTCTGTCTGTCTGTCTGTCTGTCTGTCTGTCTGTCTGTCTATCTATCTATCTATCTATCTATCTATCTATCTATCTATCTAGCTATCCATTCCATCC